>SDVV010014527.1:0-14780 GCA_016164225.1 Gammarus roeselii | reverse complement strand
GTGGTCACTTGGGAGAGGGGGTAGTGTGTGGGGGTATGTTGGGTAGGCCGTGGGGGCGGGCTTAGGGGTAAACAGGAAGTCGAGGATTTGGGGGAGGACGGCTGGATTTTGGGGCTGTTTAGACGAGATGAGGCTTGTAGGCAGTGCTTGTTAGCTCTTCATTATTGTTATTATTATTTCCCGTTGGTGCTGTGTCCCGTTGATGTAGTTTCGGTACGCCGTCGATCTAGTTTCTTTTCTCTCTTGTTAGAATTCTTGATGTGAGAGGGGAAGCATCCTCAGTAAATCCCCTTGCCCTATCCGTATTTTCCTGGAGCACCCCACAACACAACCTCTCCTCAAGCACTCACAGAATGTTGTCATATGTGTTATAGTTGTTGTAGTTGTTCCAGTTGTTTAGTTGTTTTAGGTGTTTTAGTTGTTCTAGGGGTTCAAGTTATTATAGGTGTTTTAGTTGTTTAAGGTGTTATAGGGGTTTTAGTTGTTTAAGTTGTTTAGGTGTTTTAGGTGTTTTCGTTGTTAATGTTGTTTTAGGTGTTCTAGGTGTTCTAGGTGTTATAGGTGTTTTATAGGTATTTTAGGTGTTTAGGTGTTTAAGTGTTTAGGTGTTAGGGGTGTTTTTGTAGGTGTTTTAGTTTTTTTGGGTGTTCTAGTTGTTGTCGGTGCTTTAGTTGTTTTTGGTGTTATAGTTATGTAATTGTTTAAGTTGTTATAGTTGTTTCAGTTTTTTTAGTTGTTTTAGTTGTTTTAGTTGTTGTAGTTGTTTTAGTGGTTTTAGTTATTTTGTTGTTGTTGTTTTTTAGTTGTTTTAGTTGTTTCAGTTGTTTTAGTTGTTCTAGTTGTTGTAGTTGTTTAGTTATTTTAGTTGTTATAGTTGTTTTATTTGTTGTAGTTGTTTTAGTTGTTATATGTGTTCTAGATGTTTTAGATGTTTTAGTTGTTTTAGGTGTTATAGTTGTCATTTGTGTTTAAGTTGTTTTAGTTGTTTTAGTTGTTTTAGTTGTTTTAGTCGCTCTAGTTGTTCTAGTTGTTCTAGTTGTTTTAGTTGTTCTAGTTGTTGTAGTTGTTATAGTTGTTTTAGTTGTTTCAGTGGTTTCAGATGTTTAGTTGTTCTATGTGTTATCGTTGTTTTATGTGTTATAGTTGTGCTAGGTGTTTTAGTTGTTTCAGTTGTTCTAGTGTTAAAGTTGTTTTAGTTGTTATAGTTGTTTTAGTTGTTTTAATTGTTTCAGTTGTTCTAGTTCTTTCAGTTGTTATAGTTGTTTTAGGTGTTATAGGTGTTATAGGTGTTTTAGGTGTTGTAGGTGTTTTAGTTGTTCAGTTGTTTTATGTGTTTAAGGTGTTCTAGGTGTTATATAGGTGTTATAGGTGTTATAGGTGGTTTAAGTGTTCAAGGTGTTATAGGTGTTTATGTTGTTATAGGGGTTTTAGTTATTTTAGGTGTTTTAGTTGTTTTAGGTGTTTTAGTTACTATAGGTGTTTTAGTTGTTTTAGTTGTTTTAGTTGTTCTAGTTGTTCTAGTTGTTTTAGTTGATATGGTTGTTTTTGTTGTTGTGTTGTTTTTGTTGTTATAGTTGTTTTAGTTGTTATAGTTAATTCAGTGGTTTTAGTTGTTGTAGTTGTTCTATGTGTTTTAGTTTTTGTATGTTTTAGTTGTGCTATGTGTTTTAGTTGTTTTAGTTGTTAAAGTTGTTTTAGTTACTATAGGTGTTTTAGCTGTGTAAGTTATTTTAGTTGTTTCGGTTGTTCTAGTTGTTCTAGTTGTTTTTTGGTGTTTTAGTTGTAATAGTTGTTATAGTTGTTTATGTTGTTATATGTGTTATAGTTGTTTTAGTTGTTTTAGTTGTTAATTTGTTTTAGGTGTTTTGGATGTTTTCGTTGTTAGAGTTGTTCAGGTTTTATATGTGTTATAGGTGTTATAGGTGTTTATAGGTGTTCTTGGTAGGTGTTCAAGGTGTTTAGGGTGTTTTTGTTGTCATATGTGTTTTGGTTGTTGTAAGTGTTTTAGTTGTTTAATGTGTTCTAGTTGTTTTCTGTGTTTTAGTTGTTATAGGTGTTCTAGTTGTTTGAGTTGTTCTAGTTGTTCTAGTTGTTTTAGTTGTTTAAGTTGTTTTTTGTTGTTTTTGTTGGTTTAGTTGTGTTAGTTGTTATAGTTGTTTTATGTATTTTAGTTGTTTATTGTGTTTTATTTGTGCTAGGTGTTTTAGTTGTGTTATTTGTTTTAGTGGTTTTAGTTGTTTTAGTTGTTTTAGTTGTTTCACTTGTTTAATTGCTATAGTTGTTTAAGTTGTTATAGTTGTTCCAGTTGTTTTAGGTGTTCTAGTTGTTCTAGTTGTTCTAGTTGTTTTAGGTGTTAAAGTTGTTTTAGTTGTTTAAGTTGATTAAGTTGTTATTTGTGTTATAATTGTTTTAGGTGCTTTTGTTGTTTAGTTGTTTAGGTGTTTCAGTTGTTCTAGGTGTTATAGGTGTTTTAAATGTGTTATAGGTGTTTTAAGTGTTATAGGTGTTTAGGGTGTTTTTGCTGTCCTAGGTGTTTTAGTTGTTGTATGTGTTTTAGTTGTTTTAGGGGATTTAGCTGTTTTCGGTATTTCAGTTGTTGTAGGTGTTATAGTTGTTTTAGTTGTTTTAGTTGTTTAAGTTGTTGTAGTTGTTTTAGTTGTTTTAGTTGTTCTTGTTGTTGTAGTTGTTTTAGTTGTTTTAGGTGGTTTAGTTGTTTTAATTGTTTTAGGTGTTTTAGGGGTTTTAGTTGTTATAGGTGTTTTATTTGCTTTAGGTGTTTAGTTGTTATATGTGTTTTAATTGTTTTAGGTCTCTAGTTGTTATAGGTGTTGCAGTCGCTCTACGTGTTTTGGTTATTTAGGTGTTTTAGTAGTTTTAGGTGTTTAGTTGTCATAGTTGTTTTAGTTCTTATAGTTGTTTTAGGTGTTGTAGTTGTGTAAGTTGTTGTAGTTGTTTTAGGTTTTTTAGGGGTTTTAGTTGTTTAGTTGTTTTAGTTGGCTTAGTTGTTTTAGTTGTTGTATCTGTGTTAGTTGTTTTAGTTGTTTAGTTGTTTTAGTTGTTATAGTTGTTCCAGGTTTTCAAGTTGGTATAGGTGTTATAGTTGTTTAGGTGTTTTAGGTGTTTTAGGTGTTTTAGTTGTTATAGGTGTTACAGTTGTTTTAGTTGTTTGAGTTGTTTTAGTTGTTATAGTTGTTATGGTTGTTTTAGGTGTTAGGCTTTTTTCTAGTTGTTTCAGTTGTTGTAGTTGTTATAGTTGTTTAAAGGTGTTTTATAGGTTTACGGTGTACTAGATGTTATAGGTGTTCTAGGTGTTCTAGGTGTTTTAGGTGTTATAGGTGCTATACGTGTTATAGGTGTTATAGTTGTCATAGGTGTTCTAGTTGTTTAGGTGTTCTAGTTGTTTTAATTGTTTTAGTTGTTTTAGTTTTTGTAGTTGTTTTAGTGGTTTTAGTTATTTAGTTGTTCTATTTTTTTAGTTGTTTTAGTTGTTTCAGTTGTTTCAGTTGTTTTAGTTGTTTTAGTTGTTGTAGTTGTTTAGTTATTTTAGTTGTTTAGTTGTTTTATTTGTTGTAGTCGTTTTAGTTGTTATATGTGTTTAGTTGTTTTAGATGTTATAGTTGTTTTAGGTGTTATAGTTTTTATTTGTGTTTTAGTTGTTTTAGTTGTTTTAGTTGTTTTAGTTGTTCAGTTGTTCAGTTGTTCTAGTTGTTTCAGTTGTTCTAGTTGTTTAAGTTGTCATAGTTGTTTTAGTTGTTATAGTTGTTTTAGTTGTTTCAGTGGTTTCAGTTGTTTAGTTGTTCTATGTGTTATAGTTGTCTTATGTGTTATAGTTGTGCTAGGTGTTTTAGTTGTTTTAGTTGTTCTAGTGTTAAAGTTGTTTTAGTTGTTATAGTTGTTTTAGTTGTTTAATTGTTTCAGTTGTTCTAGTTCTTTCAGTTGTTATAGTTGTTTTAGGTGTTATAGGTGTTATAGGTGTTTTAGGTGTTGTAGGTGTTTAGTTGTTCAGTTGTTTTATGTGTTTAAGGTGTTTTAGGTGTTATATAGGTGTTATAGGTGTTATAGGTGTTATAGGTGTTTTAAGTGTTCAAGGTGTTATAGGTGTTTATGTTGTTATAGGGGTTTTAGTTATTTTGGGTGTTTTAGTTGTTTTAGGTGTTTTAGTTACTATAGGTGTTATAGTTGTTTTAGTTGTTTAGTTGTTTTAGTTGTTCTAGTTGTTCTAGTTGTTTTAGTTGTTATGTTTTTTTTGTTGTTTGTGTTGTTTTTGTTGTTATGGTTGTTTTAGTTGTTATAGTTAATTCAGTGGTTTTAGTTGTTGTAATTGTTCTATGTGTTTCAGTTTTTGTATGTGTTTTAGTTGTGCTATGTGTTTTAGTTGTTTTAGTTGTTTTAGTTGTTATAGTTGTTTTAGTTCCTATAGGTGTTTTAGCTGTTTTAGTTATTTTAGTTGTTTTAGTTGTTCTAGTTGTTCTAGTTGTTATTTGGTGTTTTAGTTGTAATAGTTGTTATAGTTGATTAAGTTGTTATATGTGTTATAGTTGTTTTAGTTGTTTTAGTTGTTTATTTGTTTTAGGTGTTTTGGATGTTATCGTTGTTAGAGTTGTTCAGGTTTTATAGGTGTTTTAAGTGTTATAGGTGTTTATAGGTGTTCTTGGTAGGTGTTCTAGGTGTTTAGGGTGTTTTTTGTTGTTATATGTGTTTTGGTTGTTGTAAGTGTTTTAGTTATTTAAGGTGTTCTAGTTGTTTTCTGTGTTTTAGTTGCTATAGGTGTTCTAGATGTTTAGTTGTTCTTGTTGTTCTAGTTGTTCTAGTTGTTTTAGTTGTTTAAGTTGATTTTTGTTGTTTTTGTTGGTTTAATTGTGTTAGTTGTTATAGTTGTTTTATGTGTTTTAGTTGTTTATTGTGTTTTAGTTGTGCTAGGTGTTTTAGTTGTGTTATTTGTTTTAGTGGTTTTAGTTGTTTTAGTTGTTTTAGTTGTTTCACTAGTTTAATTGCTATAGTTGTTTTAGTTGTTATAGTTGTTTTAGTTGTTTTAGGTGTCATAGTTGTTCTAGTTGTTCTAGTTGTTTCAGGTGTTAAAGTTGTTTTAGTTGTTTAAGTTGTTTAAGTTGTTATTTGTGTTATAATTGTTTTAGTTGCTTTTGTTGTTTAGTTGTTTAGGTGTTTCAGTTGTTTTAGGTGTTATAGGTGTTTTAAAGGTGTTATAGGTGTTGTAAGTGTTATAGGTGTTTAGGGTGTTTTTGCGGTCCTAGGTGTTTTAGTTGTTGTATGTGTTTTAGTTGTTTTAGGGGATTTAGCTGTTTTCGGTATTCCAGTTGTTGTAGGTGTTATAGTTGTTTTAGTTGTTTTAGTTGTTTAAGTTGTTGTAGTTGTTTTAGTTGTTTTAGTTGTTTTAGTTGTTCTTGTTGTTGTAGTTGTTTTAGTTGTTTGAGTTGTTTAGATGTTTTAGTTGTTTTAGTTGTTATAGTTGTTTTTGTTGTTTCAGTGGTTTTAGTTGTCATAGTTGTTTTATGTGTTCTAGTTGTCGTATGTGTTTTAGTTGTGCTGGGTGTTCTAGTTGTTCTAGTTGTTTTAGTTGTTTTAGTTGTTGTAGGTGGTTTAGTTGTTTTAATTGCTTTAGGTGTTTTAGTTGTTATATGTGTTTTAATTGTTTTATGTCTCTAGTTGTTATAGGTGTTTTAGTCGCTCTACGTGTTATGGTTGTTTAGGTGTTTTAGTTGTTATAGGTGTTTAGTTGTTATAGTTGTTTTAGTTCTAATAGTTGTTTTAGGTGTTGTAGTTGTGTAAGTTGTTGTAGTTGTTTTAGGTGTTTTAGTGGTTTTAGTTGTTTAGTTGTTTTAGTTTGTTTATTTGTTTTAGTTGTTGTATCTGTGTTAGTTGTTTTAGTTGTTTTAGTTGTTTTAGTTGTTTTAGTTGTTTTAGTTGTTTTAGTTGTTATAGTTGTTCCAGGTTTTCAAGTTGGTATAGGTGTTATAGTTGTTTAGGTGTTGTAGTTGTTTTAGGTGTTTTAGTTGTTATAGGTGTTACAGTTGTTTTAGTTGTTTGAGTTGTTTTAGTTGTTATAGTTGTTTTGGTTGTTTTAGGTGTTTATGCTTTTTTCTAGTTGTTTCAGTTGTTGTAGTTGTTATAGTTGTTTAAATGTGTTATATAGGTTTTATGTGTACTAGATGTTATAGGTGTTATAGGTGTTCTAGGTGTTTTAGGTGTTATAGGTGCTATAGGTGTTATAGGTGTTATAGTTGTCATAAGTGTTCTAGTTGTTTAGGTGTTTTAGTTGTTTTAATTGTTTTAGTTGTTTTAGTTTTTGTAGTTGTTTTAGTGGTTTTAGTTATTTAGTTGTTCTATTTTTTTAGTTGTTTTAGTTGTTTCAGTTGTTTCAGTTGTTTTAGTTGTTTTAGTTGTTGTAGTTGTTTAGTTATTTTAGTTGTTTTAGTTGTTTTATTTGTTGTAGTCGTTTTAGTTTTTATATGTGATCTAGTTGTTTTAGATGTTATAGTTGTTTTAGGTGTTATAGTTTTTATTTGTGTTTTAGTTGTTTTAGTTGTTTTAGATGTTTTAGTTGTTCAGTTGTTCAGTTGTTCTAGTTGTTTCAGTTGTTTTAGTTGTTTAGGTGTTTTAGTTGTTTCAGTTGTCTTAGTTGTTTTAGGTGTTAGTTGTTTTATTTGTTTTAGTTGTCTTAGTTGTTTTAGTTGTTGTACTCGTTTCAGTTGTTTTAGTTGTTTCAGTTGTTATAGTTGTTTTAGGTGTTTAGGTGTTCTAGGTGTTTCGTTTGTTTTAGTATTTTTATGTGTTTTAGCTGTTCTTGGTGTTTTAGTTGTTTTAGGTGGTTTAGTTGTTTGAGTTGTTTTAGTTGTTTAATTGTTTTAGGTGTTATAGGGGTTTTAGTTGTTATAGGTGTTTTATTTGCTTTAGGTGTTTTGATTGTTATATGTGTTTCAGTTGTTTTAGGTTTCTAGTTGCTCTAGGTGTTTTAGTTATTTAGGTGTTTAGTTGTTTTAGATGTGTAGTTGTTATAGTTGTTTTAGTTCTCATAGTTGTTTTAGGTGTTGTAGTTGTGTAAGTTGTTGTAGTTGTTTTAGGTGTTTTAGTGGTTTTAGTTGTTTAGTTGTTTTAGTTGGTTTAGTTGGTTTAGTTGTTTTAGTTGTTTTAGTTGTTATAGTTGTTGTAGGTGTAATAGTTTTTATGGGAGTTGTAGGTGTTCTAAGTGTTTTAGGTGTTATAGGTGTTTCTATAGGTTTTAGTTGTTTAAGTTGTTCAAGTTGTTTTAGTTGTTTAAATGTTTCAGTTGTTACAGTTGTTATAGTTGTTGTAGCTGTGTTGGTTGTTTTAGTTGTTTTAGTTGTTTAGTTGTTATAGTTGTTCTAGGTTTTCAAATTGGTATAGGTGTTATAGTTGTTTGGGTGTTATAGTTGTTTTATGTGTTGTAGTTGTGTAAGTTGTTGTAGTTGTTTTAGGTGTTTTAGTGGTTTTAGTTGTTTAGTTGTTTTAGTTTGTTTAGTTGGTTTAGTTGTTGTATCTGTGTTAGTTGTTTTAGTTGTTTTAGTTGTTTTAGTTGTTTAGTTGTTTTAGTTGTTTTAGTTGTTATAGTTGTTCCAGGTTTTCAAGTTGGTATAGGTGTTACAGTTGTTTTAGTTGTTTGAGTTGTTTTAGTTGGTATAGTTGTTTTGGTTGTTTTAGGTGTTTATGCTTTTTTCTAGTTGTTTCAGTTGTTGTAGTTGTTATAGTTGTTTAAATGTGTTTTATAGGTTTTAGGTGTACTAGATGTTATAGGTGTTCTAGGTGTTCTAGGTGTTTTAGGTGTTGTAGGTGCTATAGGTGTTATAGGTGTTATAGTTGTCATAAGTGTTCTAGTTGTTTAGGTGTTTTAGTTGTTTTAATTGTTATAGTTGTTTTCGTTTTTGTAGTTGTTTTAGTGGTTTTAGTTATTTAGTTGTTCTATTTTTATAGTTGTTTTAGTTGTTTCAGTTGTTTCAGTTGTTTCAGTTGTTTTAGTTGTTTTAGTTGTTGTAGTTGTTTAGTTATTTTAGTTGTTTTAGTTGTTTTATTTGTTGTAGTCGTTTTAGTTGTTATATGTGTTTTAGTTGTTTTAGATGTTATAGTTGTTTTGGGTGTTATAGTTTCTATTTGTGTTTTTGTTGTTTTAGTTGTTTTAGATGTTTTAGTTGTTCAGTTGTTCAGTTGTTCTAGTTGTTTCAGTTGTTTTAGTTGTTAAGGTGTTTTAGTTGTTTCAGTTGTCTTAGTTGTTTTAGGTGTTAGTTGTTTTATTTGTTTTAGTTGTCTTAGTTGTTTTAGTTGTTGTACTCGTTTCAGTTGTTTTAGTTGTTTCAGTTGTTATAGTTGTTTTAGGTGTTTAGGTGTTCTAGGTGTTTCGTTTGTTTTAGTATTTTTATGTGTTTTAGCTGTTCTAGATGTTTTAGTTGTTTTAGGTGGTTTAGTTGTTTGAGTTGTTTTAGTTGTTTAATTGTTTTAGGTGTTATAGGGGTTTTAGTTGTTATAGGTGTTTTATTTGCTTTATGTGTTTTGGTTGTTATATGTGTTTCAGTTGTTTTAGGTTTCTAGTTGCTCTAGGTGTTTTAGTTATTTAGGTGTTTAGTTGTTTTAGGTGTTTAGTTGTTATAGTTGTTTTAGTTCTCATAGTTGTTTTAGGTGTTATAGTTGTGTAAGTTGTTGTAGTTGTTTTAGGTGTTTTAGTGGTTTTAGTTGTTTAGTTGTTTCAGTTGGTTTAGTTGGTTTAGTTGTTTTAGTTGTTTTAGTTGTTATAGTTGTTGTAGGTGTAATAGTTTTTTTGGGAGTTGTAGGTGTTCTAAGTGTTTTAGGTGTTATAGGTGTTTCTATAGGTTCTAGGTGTTTAAGTTGTTCAAGTTGTTTTAGTTGTTTATATGTTTCAGTTGTTACAGTTGTTATAGTTGTTGTAGCTGTGTTGGTTGTTTTAGTTGTTTTAGTTGTTTAGTTGTTATAGTTGTTCTAAGTTTTCAAATTGGTATAGGTGTTCTAGTTGTTTGGGTGTTATAGGTGATTTAGGTGTTCTAGTTGTTATAGATGTTACAATTGTTTTAGTTGTTTGAGTTGTTTTAGTTGTTATAGTTGTTTTTGTTGTTTTAGGTGTTTAAGTTATTTTCTAGTTGTTATAGTTGTTGTAGTTGTTTTAGTTGTTTTAGTTGTTATAGTTGTTTTAGTTGTTTTTTTGTTGTATTTGTTGTTTTAGTAGTTTTAGTTGTTATAGTTGTTTTAGTTGTTTCAGTTGTTTTAGTTGTTATAGTTGTTTTAGTTGTTCCAGTTGTTTTAGTTGTTGTATTCGTTTTAGTTGTTATAGTTGTTTTAGTTGTTTTAGTTGATATAGTTGTTATAGCTGTTCTAGTTGTTTTAGTTGTTTTAGTTGTTCTAAGGGTCCAAGTTGTTATAGGTGTTTTAGTTGTTTAAGGTGTTATAAGAGTTTTAGTTGTTTTAGTTGTTTAGGTGTTTTAGGTGTTTTCGTTGTTAATGTTGTTTTAGGTGTTCTAGGTGTTCTAGGTGTTATAGGTGTTTTATAGGTATTTTAGGTGTTTAGGTGTTTTAAATGTTTTAGGTGTTAGGGGTGTTTTTGTAAGTGTTTTAGTTTTTTTGGGTGTTCTAGTTGTTGTCGGTGTTTTAGTTGTTTTTGGTTTTATAGTTATGTAATTGTTTAAGTTGTTATAGTTGTTTTAGTTTTTCTAGTTGTTTTAGTTGTTTTAGTTGTTGTAGTTGTTTTAGTGGTTTTAGTTATTTTGTTGTTGTTGTTTTTTAGTTGTTTTAGTTGTTTCAGTTGTTTTAGTTGTTCTAGTTGTTGTAGTTGTTTAGTTATTTTAGTTGATATAGTTGTTTTATGTGTTGTAGTTGTTTTAGTTGTTATATGTGTTCTAGTTGTTTTAGATGTTTTAGTTGTTTTAGGTGTTATAGTTGTTATTTGTGTTTAAGTTGTTTTAGTTGTTTTAGTTGTTTAGTTGTTCTAGTTGTTCTTGTTGTTTTAGCTGTTTTAGTTGTTTTAGTTGTTATAGTTGTTTTAGTTGTTTCAGTGGTTTCAGTTGTTTAGTTGTTCTATGTGTTATAGTTGTTTTATGTGTTATAGTTGTGCTAGGTGTTTTAGTTGTTTTAGTTGTTCAAGTTGTTAAAGTTGTTTTAGTTGTTATAGTTGTTTTAGTTGTTTTAATTGTTTCAGTTGTTCTAGTTCTTTCAGTTGTTATAGTTGTTTTAGGTGTTATAGGTGTTATAGTTGTTTTAGGTGTTGTATGTGTTATAGTTGTTCAGTTGTTTTATGTGTTTAAGGTGTTTTAGGTGTTATATAGGTGTTATAGGTGCTATAGGTGTTTTAAGTGTTCAAGGTGTTATAGGTGTTTATGTTGTTATAGGGGTTTTAGTTATTTTAGGTGTTTTAGTTGTTTTAGGTGTTTTAGTTACTATAGGTGTTTTAGTTGTTTTAGTTGTTTTAGTTGTTTTAGTTGTTCTAGTTGTTCTAGTTGTTTTAGTTGTTAGTTTTTTTGTTGTTGTTTGTGTTGTTTTTGTTGTTATAGTTGTTTTAGTTGTTATAGTTAATTCAGTGGTTTTAGTTGTTGTAGTTGTTCTATGTGTTTTAGTTTTTGTATGTGTTTTAGTTGTGCTATGTGTTTTAGTTGTTTTAGTTGTTTTAGTTGTTATAGTTGTTATAGTTACTATAGGTGTTTTAGCTGTTTTAGTTATTTTAGTTGTTTTAGTTGTTCTAGTTGTTCTAGTTGTTTTTTGGTGATTTAGTTGTAATAGTTGTCATAGTTGTTTAAGTTGTTATATGTGTTATAGTTGTTTTAGTTGTTTTATAGTTGTTTTAGTTGTTTAGTTGTTTTAGGTGTTTTGGATATTTTCGTTGTTAGAGTTGTTCAGGTTTTATAGGTGTTTTAGGTGTTATTGGTGTTTATAGGTGTTCTAGGTAATCTTGGCGTTAAGGGTGTTTTTGTTGTTATATGTGTTTTGGTTGTTGTAAGTGTTTTAGTTGTTATAGTTGTTTTAGTTGTTCCAGTTGTTTTAGTTTTTGTATTCGTTTTAGTTGTTATAGTTGTTTTAGTTGTTTTAGTTGATAGAGTTGCTATAGCTGTTTTAGTTGTTTTAGTTGTTTTAGTAGTTTTAGGTGTTATAGTTGTTCTAGTTGTTTTAGTTGTTTAGGTGTTACAGTTGTTTTAGTGGTTTTAGTTCTTTATGTTGTTATATGTGTTATAGTTGTTGTAGTTGTTCCAGTTGTTTAGTTGATTTAGGTGTTTTAGTTGTTATAAGGGTCCAAGTTGTTATAGGTGTTTTAGTTGTTAAGGTGTTTTAGGGGTTTTAGTTGTTTTAGTTGTTTAGGTGTTTTAGGTGTTTGCGTTGTTAATGTTGTTATATGTGTTATAGGTGTTCTAGGTATTATAGGTGTTTTATAGGTATTTTAGGTGTTTAGGTGTTTTAAATGTTTTAGGTGTTAGGGGTGTTTTTGTAGGTGTTTTAGTTTTTTTGGGTGTTCTAGTTGTTGTCGGTGTTTTAGTTGTTTTTGGTGTTATAGTTATGTAATTGTTTAGGTTGTTATAGTTGTTTTAGTTTTTTTAGTTGTTTTAGTTGTTTTAGTTGTTGTAGTTCTTTTAGTGGCTTTAGTTATTTTGTTGTTGGTGTTTTTTAGTTGTTTTAGTTGTTTCAGTTGTTTTAGTTGTTCTAGTTGTTGTAGTTGTTTAGTTATTTGAGTTGATATAGTTGTTTTATTTGTTGTAGTTGTTTTAGTTGTTATATGTGTTCTAGTTGTTTTAGATGTTTTAGTTGTTTTAGGTGTTATAGTTGTTATTTGTGTTTAAGTTGTTCAGTTGTTTTAGTTGTTTTAGTTGTTTAGTTGTTCTAGTTGTTCTAGTTGTTTTAGCTGTTCTAGTTGTTTTAGTTGTTATAGTTGTTTTAGTTGTTTCAGTGGTTTCAGTTGTTTAGTTGTTCTATGTGTTATAGTTGTTTTATGTGTTATAGTTGTGCTAGGTGTTTTAGTTGTTTTAGTTGTTCTAGTTGTTAAAGTTGTTTTGGTTGTTATAGTTGTTTTAGTTGTTTTAACTGTTTCAGTTGTTTTAGTTCTTTCAGTTGTTATAGTTGTTTTAGGTGTTATAGGTGTTATAGGTGTTTTAGGTGTTGTAGGTGTTTTAATTGTTCAATTGTTTTATGTGTTTAAGGTGTTTTAGGTGTTATATAGGTGTTATAGGTGTTATAGGTGTTGTAAGTGTTCAAGGTGTTATAGGTGTTTATGTTGTTCTAGGGGTTTTAGTTATTTTAGGTGTTTTAGTTGTTTTAGGTGTTTTAGTTACTATAGGTGTTTTAGTTGCTTTAGTTGTTTTAGTTGTTTTAGTTGTTCTAGTTGCTCTAGTTGTTTTAGTTGTTATGGTTGTTTTTGTTGTTTGTGTTGTTTTTGTTGTTATAGTTGTTATAGTTGTTATAGTTAATTCAGTGGTTTTAGTTGTTGTAGTTGTTCTATGTGTTTTAGTTTTTGTATGTGTTGTTGTTGTGCTATGTGTTATAGTTGCTGGAGTTGTTTTAGTTGTTATAGTTGTTATAGTTACTATAGGTGTTTTAGCTGTTTTAGTTATTTTAGTTGTTTTAGTTGTTCTAGTTGTTCTATTTTTTTATTGGTGATTTAGTTGTAATTGTTGTTATAGTTGTTTAAGTTGTTATATGTGTTATAGTTGTTTTAGTTGTTTTAGTTGTTTAGTTGTTTTAGGTATTTTGGATGTTTTCGTTGTTAGAGTTGTTCAGGTTTTATAGGTGTTTTAGGTGTTATTGGTGTTTATAGGTGTTCTAGCTGTTCTAGGTGTTCTTGGTGTTTAGGGTGTTTTTGTTGTTATATGTGTTTTGGTTGTTGTAAGTGTTTTAGTTGTTTAAGGTGTTCTAGTTGTTTTCTGTGTTTTAGTTGATATAGGTGTTCTAGTTGTTTTAGTTGTTCTAGTTGTTCTAGTTGTTTTAGTTGTTTAAGTTGTTTTTTGTTGTTTTTGTTGGTTTAGTTGTGTTAGTTGTTATAGTTGTTTTATGTGTTTTAGTTGTTTATTGTGTTTTAGTTGTGCTAGGTGTTTTAGTTGTGTTAGTTGTTTTAGTGGTTTTAGTTGCTTTAGTTGTTTTAGTTGTTTCACTTGTTTAATTGCTATAGTTGTTTTAGTTGTTATAGTTGTTTTAGTTGTATTAGGTGTTATAGTTGTTCTAGTTGTTCTAGTGATTTTAGGTGTTAAAGTTGTTTTAGTTGTTTAAGTTGTTTAAGTTGTTATATGTGTTATAATTGTTTTAGTTGCTTTTGTTGTTTAGTTGTTTAGGTGTTTCAGTTGTTTTATGTGTTATAGGAGTTTTAAAGGTGTTATAGGTGTTTTAAGTGTTTTAGGTGTTAAGGGTGTTTATGTTGTCCTATGTGTTTTAGTTGTTGTATGTGTTTTAGTTGTTTTAGGGGATTTAGCTGTTTTCGGTATCGCAGATGCTGTAGGTGTTATAGTTGTTTTAGTTGTTTTAGTTGTTTAAGTTGTTGTATTTGTTTAAGTTGTTTTAGTTGTTTTAGTTGTTCTTGTTGTTGTAGTTGTTTTAGTTGTTTTAGTTGTTTAGATGTTTTAGTTGTTTAGTTGTTTTAGTTGTTTTTTGTTGTTTCAGTGGTTTTAGTTGTCATAGTTGTTTTATGTGTTCTAGTTGTCGTATGTGTTTTAGTTGTGCTGGGTGTTCTAGTTGTTCTAGTTGTTTTAGTTGTTTTAGTTGTTTTAGTTGTTATAGTTGTTTTAGTTGTTTCAGTTGTTTCAGTGGTTTCAGTTGTTTAGTTGTTTTATTATTATAGTTGTTTTATGTGTTATAGTTGTGATAGGTGTTATAGTAGTTTTAGTTGTTATAGTTGTTATAGTTGTTTTTGTTGTTTCAGTGGTTTAGATGTTGTAGTTGTTTTAGTTGTCTTAGTTGTTTTAGGTGGTTTAGTTGTTTTAGTTGTTATAGTTGTTTTAGTTGTTTTGATTGTTTTAGGTGTTATAGGGGTTTTAGTTGTTATAGGTGCTTTGTTTGCTTTAGGTGTTTTAGTTGTTATATGTGTTTTAATTGTTTTAGGTCTCTAGTTATTATAGGTGTTTTAGTCGCTCTACGTGTTTTGGTTGTATAGGTGTTTTAGTTGTTTTAGGTGTGTAGTTGTTATAGTTGTTTTAGTTCTTATAGTTGTTTTAGGTGTTGTAGTTGTGAAAGTTGTTGTAGTTGTTTCTAGGTGTTGTAGTGGTTTTAGTTGTATAGTTGGTTTAGTTGGTTTAGTTGTTTTAGTTGTTGTATCTGTGTTAGTTGTTTTAGTTATTTTAGTTGTTTTAGTTGTTATATTTGTTCTAGGTTTTCATGTTGGTATAGGTGTTATAGTTCTTTAGGTGTTTTAGGTGTTTTATGTGTTTTAGTTGTTATAGGTGTTACAGTTGTTTTAGTTGTTTGAGTTGTTTTAGTTGTTATAGTTGTTTTGGTTGTTTTAGGTGTTTAAGTTGTTTTCTAGTTGTTTCAGTTGTTGTAGTAGTTATAGTTGTTTAAAGGTGTTTTATAGGTTTTAGGTGTACTAGATGTTATAGGTGTTCTAGGTGTTTTAGTTGTTTTAGGTGTTATAGGTGCTATAGGTGTTATAGGTGTTATAGTTGTCATAGGTGTTCTAGTTGTTTAGGTGTTTTAGTTGTTTCAGTTGTTTTAGTTGTTTTAGTTTTTGTAGTTGTTTTAGTGGTTTTCGTTATTTAGTTGTTCTATTTTTTTAGTTGTTTTAGTTGTTTCAGTTGTTTTAGTTGTTTTAGTTGTTGTAGTTGTTTAGTTTTTTTTTT
>SDVV010014526.1:0-14780 GCA_016164225.1 Gammarus roeselii | reverse complement strand
AACCAGGGCCGTATCATCAGCAAATAGCAACTGGCTCAACTGCCAACTCCGCCCATTCGCTTCCAAGAGTTCCAAGCCACGACCCAGCCACGACCCAGGAAAGAGGTGTCCTAAATATTGATGTGGGTGAATGTAAAGTTGGCGTAGAAAAATAGGTATTTGTGAGTGTGTATGGACCTGGTAGCAAGAGAAGTGAGGAGGAGAGGGAGCAATTTTGGACTGACCTGAGCAAGTGTATTGAGAGTTTTGGAAGTCAATTCAATGTGGTTGTACTGGGCGACCTTCATGCGAGAGTGGGAGATACAGTAGGGGACGTGGGTTCCTGGTAGGAATGACTGTGGAGAAAATCTCATAGGGTTATGCAAGGAGGAGGAGCTGGTAGTCTGAAACAGCCTGTTCAAGAAGCAAGATATCCACCAGTATGCATGGGTAAAGATAGCCCATGGTAAAGCTGTGAAGAGAGTGATGGATATTGTGCTGATTTTGAGGAGGGGTGCGGAGGCAGTTGAATGTGCGGTTGTTGAGAGGAGAGGGTGGAGGAGTGTCTGACCATCTGCTGGTGGAGGGAAGATTGAGAGTGGAGCTTAGGTGGAAAGGGAACAGAAAAGTGGGAGGAGGAGGAGATGTTGTAAAAATGAGTGAGCTAAATGAGAAGAACAGAGCGGAGGAGTTCCAGTGGGCGTTGAGGGAGGAATTTGACAACGTGAGAGGGAGGACCTGCAAGATCTGGAGAAGAATGGAAGACGTTCATAAATGTCTTGTTGAGATGTTTGAGAACTTTGTGTGGTGAGCGACGTATGGGCGGGTGCAGACGGAAGGGCTGCGAGTGGTGGAACGAGGAGGTAAAACTGGCAGTGGCGCAGAAGAGAAGAGCTTTTGAGGAGTGGTTGCAGGCGAAGTTGGTGTTGGCCTATAACATTTATGTGGAGAAGAGGAAGGAGGTAAAGCGAGTGGTGAGGAGAGCCTAAAGGACGTTGAGGACAGGTGGGGCAGACGGTTGTGCCAGAATTTTGAGAAAAATGAAGAGATATTCTGGAAAATGTTTAAGAGGGTGAGAAAGGTGGAGCCTGGGAAGGAGGAGCCAATGAAAGATGAGAACTGCCAGTTGTTGACAGAAAGTCGTAGTCTACGGAAAAGGTGGGCCAAATATTTTGATGAATTGTTGAATGTGGAGGATGACAGAGAGGCTGACATAGCTACTGTGTGTGGTGGTGCGTGGATACCAGTTTTTGGAGAGAAGCTTGCTGCGGACATCACTAGGGAAGGGGTGCAGGAGGTGGTGGAGGTGATGAAAGCGGGAGAAGCCCCTGGTTTGGATGGCGTTGCGACTGAGTGCCTGAAAAAGGGTGGAATGACGATTGTCAAATGGTTGGTGAGGCTACTGCTGAACATTTGTTTTGTGGTGGGCGCGGTACAGATTGAGTGGCGCTGTGCCTGCATTGTCCCGCTGTATAAGGGCAAAGGAGATAAAAATGAATGCTGCAACTCATGAGGTATCAGTTTGTTGGGTGTGGTTGGTAAGCTGTATGGCGGAGTGCTGATCAAAAGGATTAGAGAATGTACGGATTGTGCAATTGGAGAGGAACAGTGTGTCTTTAGAAGTGGTAGAGGGTGTGCCAATCGTATTTTGGCAGTGAGACAGATCTGTGAGAAGTACCTTGAAAAGAGGAAAAAATGTGTTCTGAGCCTTCATGGATCTGGAAAAAGCATACAACAGGGTTGACAGGGAAGTGCTGTGAAGAGGGTTGCGTTTGTATGGTGTGGTCGGAAAACTGTTGAAAGGGCTGCAGAGTTTCCATGTTGGCAGCCGAGCATGCGTCAGAGTGTGAAGCAAGGTGAGTGATTGGTTCACCGTGATAAGGGGTCTGAGACGAGGCTGCGCGATGTCTCCTTGGCTGTTCAATCTCTAATGGAAGGAGTGGTCAGGGAGGTGAACGCGAGTGTGCTGGGTCGTGGCTTGGAGCTGTTGGAAGCAAATGAGTAGAGTTGGCAGTTGAGCCAGTTGCTGTTTGCGGATGATCCGACGCTGGTCGCGGATTCAGAGGATTGGTAGTGTGTGAGAGGAGGAAATTTCGAGTGAACGTGGGTAGAAGTAAATTAATGAGATATTCGAGGACTGCCGATGCGAGCAGTATTAGTGTCTTCCTAAATAGAGTTGTTGGAAGAAGTTCAGTGTTTTAAGTGTTTGGGCTTCCATGTGGAGAAGACCGAATTAGTTCAAACTGAGGTAAAGTCACGCGTGAAGGAGGGGTGTAAAGTGTTGGGTGCACTGAAGAACAATGAGCTGCAGGACGTTGGGGATGGAAGCAAAGAGAGGGCTGAATGCGGGTGTCGTTGTCCAAACTGTGCTGTATGGAGCTGAGAATTGGGGAGTGAGAGCAGAGGAGAGAAGACGGTTGAAAGTTTTCCAGATGAAATGTTTGAGGAGCTTGGCGGGAGTGTTGCTGTGAGACGGGTTCACAAACGACGTGGTTCGAATCAGAACAGAGATGGTGAAGAAGTTAGAGGACAGAGTTGATTCGCGTGTTATGAGATGGTTTGGGCACGTGGTGAGGATGGATAAAGGGATATTGGTGAAAAGGCTGTATTAGGCAGAGGCGAGTGGACGTATGCCTAGAGGGAGACCTAAGTTTGGGTGGATGGACGGTGTGAAGCAGGAGTTAGGAAGGAGAGATATGAATGTGGAGTTAGCAAAAGAGCGTGCAATGAACAAGCGTGAGTGGAGAATGGTTGTGAACGGTTGATTTTGACGCTGCTCTGATGTGCTTCACCGCCTTTGGCATCCCGCTGTCGGGATGTGTGGAGGGGGGCGGCTATTATGACGCGGCAGGGTAAACCAATGAAAACTGTCGGGCCCTGCTGCTGACAACGGATCCTCTGCACTCGTGACTCCGAGTGCATGTTGCGGGGATACCGGCCGTACCCTTTAGCACAAAAGGGCTAAGTTGTGTGAGGTGCGCCTTGCCGGCGGACACCCCCCTTTCTGGGGGATGCGGCCCGGTGTCTGTATCTGTATGATTTATCATTTGTTTTAAAATGTTTTGAACACCCTCATCAGGGAGAGCCTTGCAAAGGGTTTGCCTTTAACTTTGCTAAATGTGATGGAATATTTTCATGCATGATATTCATCTCCATGTTGAATGTTGATGCCTCCACATTTGACCACAAATTGGACAATTTTTTTTGGAAATCACATATGAACATGGCGTGGCGCATGACTGCTTCTTTACCTAGTCATTTTGACTTCTACATTATGCCATTGGGCCTTGATACAATCCGGATGAAAATGACATGACTTCATAGAGGTACCTAAGTCTTCTTGAAGGGTCCTTCAGAATTGTGGTTTAATGTCTAGGCAGGAACGTTCAACATGAAGAAAATTTCATGGATAAAGTGCTCCATCACGTTTGGCCTTGGATACCTGCAGAACACTAGTTGATGTTCAACTAAGTTGATGTTTCATTTGGTCAATTCAAAACATTCACACTTGATTGTTGCATCAAATCCGACCATAAATATAAATTTAGGAGGTCCCTGTTGACACAGCCCTAGCTATTCTCTATTTAATATGCACTCAACTAATCAATTTTGATGAATGGGCTCCTTAATAAAAGAAACTAATTCTTGATATTGTAAGTCATATTGATATGACAAATAATTTTTCTCCTTTGGTATCTACTTATTGTTTGTATTATTTTTTCTTTGTTATCTGCATCAAAATGCGGAACCCTTGAAAATAAATATTTACAGTGTCTTTCCCAGTGTGAATCTTTTTTATGACTGCTGTTAACTTAGTACCTGGACTGTTGGGCCAATTTGTTGGAAATGCTGCAGTTTCATAAGTTTCCAATGTACGCTAATGAAACCTGCACAGAACGTATGTAATGATTTTATATTCTTTATGGAAAAGTTAGATCAAACCCATTACTTGACTTCTACACATTATAACAGATGGAAGTTTCTAATAGTTCAACTCAAGGTGCAGCTATGTGGAGGAAATTCAAAATTTAAAGGTTTGCTTTATTTCATGCAATTTATTAGCTAATGCATAAAATTGTCTAATGGTGGATTCAAAATTGGACAATTTTGATCTGGGATTAATAGTAAATAATGAAGAAATTATATTTAATTTGTAGCAGTTTACTAGGCTGGTTTATATTTTTGAAAAATAACATAGCTTGTAGGAGTTTTGACGATGGCTATGGCCGAAATATGTGTGTCGGTGCATTGCTATGATCGGAATATGCGTGTCGGTGGCTGCCGTGGCCGAGTGGTTACCGTATTTGACTGCAGTGTCAGCCTCTGGAGCTACATGTCGCAAGTTCGAGCCTCGGCAGGGACACGGCGGTCTTGTGGCAGGGAGATTGGGCGCCTCCCCCCTTTGTGTCTGCCTAACTTAGCCACCCCCCTAACAAGGGGAAATGGCTGAATGTCTATACATACATACATACATACATACATACATACATACATAGATACATACATTGCTACTTTCAGGGCTCCATTGCTGAAATATAGTTCATGTTAACCTTGTTGCTGAACTGTTGTGTTCATCCATATTTTGCAGCTTACATCAGTATTCTTCTAACCGAATAACTGGATACTCAACTTGAAATTAAGTATCATATCAAAAACTTTGATCCATGGGTGTTAAGTTTTCAATTATAGAAGTGTTTTCTCATTTAGAGATTCTTGCTCAATCAAATTAATTGCTTTGTAGTATGTGGTTAACAGTATTATAGGTAATCTATATAGGCAATTATTTCAAGTGTGATGGTTTGATTTAGCAATGTATGTTTAATGTGATGTTTTTGAAAAGTGTGTTGTTATTTGTTATGCTGATAGCTGATATGAGACCCTTTTGTCCCACTTGATAAATCCTTTCTCTGTATAACTATATATGTATTTGAACATATATATATATCTATAAGTATCTATATGTATGTATTGGGTAACTAGCTATATTGTTTGAATATGAACATTGAGAAATGAAATCTTCAAAGATAGTAAAGATTTCATTGTCAGATATTCATGTACAAATTTGCTAGGGGCTTGATAATTTTTATCTAAATTCACTTCACTTCTTCAAAAGTTGATATTGATGAAAGAAAATTGTTGTGGTTGGACGGCCACTGCACGTTGGCTAATTAACAAGCGTCACTTCTGCAATTTCTTGACATACTTGCGTTTCAATGGACAATTTGTATCTGAGATAACCATTTGTCATGATCAATTGCTGAAATGATTGACTGGCATGCAAATACTTGCTTTGGTATTTGGTAGCACCATTTTGAACCAACCATCGCTACAAAAAATGCTGTTTGAATTTAAAGCAGTGATTATCTGGTTCATTATTTGCTAAAGCAACTTTTCAGGCTTTGAAGCTTGTTGACATTATTAAACACATCAATATGATGGTTCTGCTGCTGCTCTAAGGTTGCTGCCTGACCATTATCTGAACAAGGCCCTGCATACATTATAATTCACCTCTAGTTATTCATACATATTTGTTTTAAATTTTATTGATTGTGTATCAACTTAGCAAAAAATTGCATGTTGAAATTTTTAAAATGTTAGAGACATGCACTTTGGGATAGTGATGTGTGTTAAGAAACCTAAGAGTCATTACTATTAAACCGTTCAAAGTAGCTAGTCTGTATTGTTTTGCTGGTGGACTGGCCACAGTATTTGTCTCTGAACCTAACCAGAGGGAGATGCTGTTGTGATATGTTGGATGTCATTCAAAGTTCAAATCAGTTATAGACCATGATTCCTAAACAGTATATGTCCATCAGTCTATTCGTTCATCCTAATGCTCTTGGAAGAACTGCTGACTTATGCAGCTATTTAGCAATCACAACTAGCAGTGAATTACTTGAAAGCTTGCAGGGAGTACTACAATCAATTTGGTATTATTATAGTTATGGTTTATTAATTGTGACTCAAAAAATATATATGTTTCCTACTTAATGAAGTTTCATAACATACTAGTCATTCTTTTACCTTGCGGACCTGTTCTTTCCAACCGGGAATTTTTTCTTGCAGGAAAGCATGCAGATTCCAGGCAATGAAATGTTGTCAATTAATCAAGTTCATTTCACTGGTGACAGACAAAGCAGGGAGACAGGAACATTTTGCATTGGTTGAATCTGTCTCGGAGCCATTTATCACATTACATTTCTTCAATTACGCTATGATAGACTAATATTTTTCAGAATACATGGGTCTTATATTTTTACATGTGCTAGAATAATAATCAAAGGTTCAATAACTTTTCTCCATACTGCGTAGCTTTATGATGGTATTTATTTGATAATTTCAGGAGTTAGCACTAGCATTAGTCAATATGGTGGATTGTTTCCTTCTAACCTGGTTTAATTGGAGCTTCAAACCTTGTATCACAATTATCCTGAGCACTGTCTGTGGCAGGTGAGTGATGATAAAGATTTGAAACTCACATTGCCAGACTAGCTGAAATTCTCCCTTGTGCATTGCCAAAAGCCAAATAGTGGAATACTGCTAGTCAGGATGGCAAGAAGTGATATGCTTTTCATTGCTTTTTATATTTACGACTGTTAACCTTGATGAGTTGCGAAAAAAAACTACTGTTGGACATCTCATACTATGAATTATAAACGTTACATGACTGTGGGTCTTTTGCCACTTCCTGCTGATCCTTGCCTGCCGCTGATATAAACTGTCCACCACATTTTTATTTTTTTGTACTGTTCTGATGAGAATTGATGCTGGTCATTTAGCTTTATACAATATATTAATAATGCTTCCAAGATGTTTAAATTTTAATGCCTAGTGTAGTATTCAGTATGATGTAGGGGCAAAAAGGTTGGATACTTGATTATGTGGGTGTTACAGCACTTCAGGGTCATCATTTGATCCCATTGAATGGTTTTTAGGTAAAGAATAGAGGTCTTTATTATAACATGTACTTTTTACAACAAATTTACAAAGCAAGCACAACTTTTTCTTGTTTGCCTTGCAATCTTCTCCAGATAGTCTTTGTGCATTCTTGTTGCTAATCATTTAAATGTCTTCAAATCTTTGATGCTATGAGAACAATAGGTCTTCAGATGCTTCATGGCTTGTTTCCTAAAGGAAAAGTCTATTTGGGACAGATGGTGCAAATGTGGTGGCTGATGATGCTCTGTGTGTCTGGATATTGGTGGATCAGTGAATTTTCCAGAAATAAATTCCTAGCAGGGAGAGCTGAAATGTTCACTGGTACAATCAAGCTGAAAAAAATACTGGCATCTAGTTGCGTTGTTCTGCGTTGTCGGCCAGACTGAACGTTCCAAGATTAGTTCAGATACACTTCTTCCCTGTTAACGAAACAGCAAAACCAGATTACAGGAAGAACATGTTTCTCTAGGATTCTGGGGAGCCAATAGCTAGTGTCTTGTTGATCTAGAGATTAGGAGACTACAAACTATTTCTCAGATGTCCACGTAACTCGAATCATTACTTGGAAAGTGTCACCCCATATTCATAGACAAAAGTGGTTTGATTGGCAAGGAGCAGCATAGCTTTAGTATGAATTATAGAATGGAGGGTGTGCAGATTAGATTTTTGCAATGAGACCAGTCTGTGAGAAGTTAGATCCCAGGTCATGCAAGAGAAGGGGAAATGAGCATGCAGATTCCCTTGCTAAACTGGCGTTTACCCTTCAATAACAATTTATCACCAGTGGCTAAGGTTTGTGAGGGAAGTGGACTGAGCTATTGTAGCTGCTTCACTGATTAACTGTACATTACCGATATTGTTTCCCTGTTGGCAAATTCCATATAACATCTGGTGGAAGGATATATTGCTACAGAGCAAACAGAAAATACTTTCAGGCATCCCCTAGTGGGAGAAGGGGAAACCATGTTTTTCAACAACTGAGATCAAATATTCATCAAATCCCTATGCACAGAACACACTTTGTCAACTCACAACTATCTGATGAACGTAAATGCAGACCTGGCACTATCCGAGCTACCATGTCCTTGGTGCCACCAAGTGGCAATCAGCATGAGATGCTTGCTGATAGTGCAACATGCTTATGGCAGGTAAACAAGTATACTTGAAACCCTTGCAACCTACAAAATCTACTTGCTGACCTCACCTACCAGACCCAGTTTATTGTTCTCGGTAAACCTACTGTCCTATACAAATTAGTCTAAAATTGAATTGGTGATGAAGGCAGGATAGTTCTTCCACCCCACAATGCACTTCCATATTAAGAGCTCATAAACAGGGACCTGTTATAATTGCTGTGTATAAATACTATATTTTTGATGAAGAATTATTCATGTATGCATTGCTGAAAGTTCTGAATGATTTTAATTTCTGCACACACTGGAATTCAAGCCTCTCCAAGTTCATTATCTTTGTACCTTACAAGAGAGCCCATGGGTACTTCAGATGGAGCTCGAGAGGGGATAGACAACTTCACCTAGGATGATCTAATCTGTAAAACTACCAGCCTCTATGACTAGAGCACTGAATTGAAGACCTACTTAGAGAATATACACATTAATCCTTCATTTATGCATTACAAAGTAAAGCATGAAATGGAGTTTGAATCTTACAGAATCTATGAACTTTTTGCATTACAGTGGAGCTAACAAAGACTTGTATCAACCTGCGTTGGAGATGGATTCCTTAATCAGAACTAATTACTACCAACTGATGGATGCAGACAGAGGACCGTTCAGCTACTATGTCATTGGTGCCACCAAAAAGGCAGTTTGTTTGAAGCCGATTGCCTTTTTCACTATAGAAAGCCCACTTATGGACATGCTACAAGGAATATATATATATATATATCTTTTTGGATAAATATCCAGCCTATACGAAGCCATGTAAGAATTGAATAGCGGTACAAACTAAACAATTCTTCCTTCCCACAACTGACATAGGTATTCTGTTAATAGAGCACAGAAACAAGGATCTGTATGAATACCTACGCATTAATCCCTTAATTTTGTTGATGTTTTATTCCAGTATGCTGCAGCATGCATATTACCATTCCTAAAAAAGTAAACCATTTCAATTCTGATTGAAGTGCTTCTGCACACAAGTGAGTGTAAGCCAATTAGAATTGGAAATCTTAGTTTCTTAATGGGCAGCTCTCAAATGCTTGCGTCAGACTCCAGTGGAAAGTGACCCCTTGATTCAATCCAAGTTAATTGGTGTGAATCACCATGTAAAGGAAAAAATGTTCTAGGCCTTCATGGATCTTCTAAAGAGCTATGATTGGATTGATCAAAAGTTATTGTGGAGGTTGTTGCATTTGTATGGAGTGGGCGGAAATTTGCTAAGAGCAGTCAAGAGTTTCTATGTTTGCTGTAGTGCATGTGTATGAGTATGGAGCAAGGTGAGCTCTTGTTTCTTAGCAAAGTAGGACTTAGACAAGGTTGCCTACGTCTCCCAGGCTATTCAATCTACACAATATTTAGGTCATGTGGGATACGAGTGCATTAAGTCAATGTTTGGATTGGTTACATGTGAATTGGAGTTGTTGACAGTTGATTCAGTTGCTGTTTGTGGATGAGTTTGCACAGGTGGCAGATTTGGATGAGAAGTTGTGTAGGCTAGTGCCAGAGCATCCCCACTGATTTAATTCACTTGCTTAACTCAATTTACTCAACTGTGTTGAGCAAGTTAATGTGGATAAAGTGAAAAAATGCCAATGCAATCTCAGAGTTGACAAAATTGAAATTATTGGGCAAAGTTTGGCATTTTAAATACTTTGACTCACATGTGGAGAAGACTGACCAAGTGGAAACTGAGGTAAAATCTGAATCGAATGAGGGGTGTAAAGTGCTGGGTGCACTGAAGAGTATTGAGCTTGCAGGACTGGGTATGAAGCAAAGAGAGAGTTGTGCACCGGGGTGGTTGGTTTTCCAACTGCTGGATGGCACTGAAACGTTGAGAACAAGTGTAGGAGAGAAAAGCTTGAATGTTTTGGAGGTGAAACGTTTAAGAGTTGTGGCCAGAATGATGCGGAGTGATTAAATCAACAATAATATTGTTTTAATTAGAATGAAGATTGTGAGGAAGCTGATAGACAGTAAATTCACATTTTCTGGTGGAGGTTTTGACATATTGCAATGATGGGTGATGAGAAATTGGTGAGAAAGGTGATGGAAAGCAGGCTATAGGGAGGAGAGACTGTGCAATGGATAGGAGTGAGTGGAGAAGGATTGGCACTACTACTAGATTTGATGTAGCCCTGATGCACTTTCCTGCTCTGAGAAACTGGTTTTGATTCAATTTTTGCTTACATAGAACTTGCTTCAACTTGATAAGTCCAGTGTCCTGTCCACTTATATATTCTGAGCAAGATATTCCAAACTGTCCCTCAACATATGCCTAGCTTTTCTAAAGCTTCTTCAAGATGTGTATTTTGGTTTCAGCAATAAAACTGTCTTACTCTATTGTCTCTCATGTAGTCAAATTCTTTCCAGTGCCATTTGTGGGAAAGCAGAGACATATGTCTTGTTTATCCATGAATCTATGATAAATGTCACTTGACATCTTTCTATCAACTTTCATGTGATTAAACACAAGTTCACCTTGGAGGTAGTCATCTTTCAGGAAAAATAAATGTTATGAAATTAAATCAGTTGTAGGATCTTAAGACAAAACGTTAACCTAAGTACTCCCATTGATGTTAATTTCTCTTGAATAATTCATTTACCATCATCAGGTTTTATAAAAACGTTTCTAAATGTATACTATGTCAACAGCCCATGATTCAGGAGACGTATGTTAACTGTTGAAGCCAGTAGGACAATGTTTTTGAAATCTTCAGCAATGTCTGTTACAAGAAATAGATTTATACATATATTCCACTGCCACGCATTTAAAAATGGCCAATAGCTCATCTACCTAATGTCTACTTATGAAGGTGTTTTGATGGTAGCCCTACTGTATGAGACTATACTGTCTCACTATTGTTAGTCCTGGAGTAGATGATTCGCCGTGGAAGGACCCACTTCGCCCTGGTTATCTACTAGTTCGTCCCTCCACTTCCCTCACCACTGCACTCCACTATTTTCATTTTTTCACTGTGTTGACTATGCTTATTGTGTGCATACATCACTTTATTGCTGTACCTCAATAGATCCATTATTATCAGTCAGCTTGAACAGATATTTTCCGGAGTGA
The DNA here is from genome assembly GCA_016164225.1 of Gammarus roeselii. Taxonomy (NCBI): domain Eukaryota; kingdom Metazoa; phylum Arthropoda; class Malacostraca; order Amphipoda; family Gammaridae; genus Gammarus; species Gammarus roeselii. Next base: position 3,608 of record SDVV010014526.1, on the reverse strand, counting down.
GGCCGATGAAAGCATTGGGTTTTGTATGCTGGTTATTTGATGTTTGCTGGGATTTTTTGGGGAAGTTCACAGTTGGTATGCGACGAGTTTAATTATATTGTGTTTATAGCACTCGATTAGGTATCAATATTTTTTCTGATTGTTTGGACATAGCTACTTATTTAAAATGTATACACATACAGCTGTTCCCCCTGGAGCATTAGGATGGCTAAGTTAGTCTGAAACAGAGGATGGAGGAGCCCTATCTCCCTGTCACGGAACCGACGCTGCACCCATGTCAGGCACTGTTGTCAATAATACTGATTACTCTTGGCCCCTCCTGATTTGGAGGGGCCACCATGGCCCAGAAACTTGGGAAGCTGTACCTGTATGATTCGTGTTAGGTTAATTACAAAGCACATCTACGGGCCCATAAGTGATAATCTGATAAATTAATGATGGTGGACAGTGGTGATCATCATCTTTGACTTGGGAATAATTTGCTTGGCTTTGGTTGACATTTTCACACTCATGTTGTTTATTTGTAAAGCATTGGTAACAAATTTATTGTTCTCATTTAATACTAAAATTGTTGATCTATTTGATCTTGGGCCTTCCTCGTCTATCAAATTTGTCTTGAGTGCAAGCAACGTAAGATGTAATAAAAGCATGGCGACTGGCCGTAGCAAACTTCTGTAATAGTAGTGTTTTTAATTAATTTATTTCACAATTGAAACCTTCAAATTTCCTAACCAGGGAATAAATATTTTGTTTAGATGTCTTTAGTATTTGAAGCTATATTTTTCAGCTGCGCAAGTTGGGACTTTAATTCTGTGACTCTACTAAAATTTAGTCTGGACCTGACTTGCAGCAACACCGCTGCACAGCAAATAAGTTTGAATTAACTTCTATGTGGGATTTGTTTGAATGTGACAAAACATAGTCATGATCAGAGATTTACAAAAATTAGAGAAAAAATATTTTTGCCACTGACTTCTCTCAATGTTGATGAAGTAAACTTCCAGATACAGATGCTAGACCAAATTTTCCAGAATCAGGAATAGCCAATGGTGCGGTTCCCCTCACACTTCTCCCATGTATTCACGCACAGACAAACTTAGCTTTGGGTTAGGAAGCACATCAGGACAGTGCCTACACTCATCTATTTACCACCATTCTCTACTCACGTCTATTGCACACTCTCTTGCTCCCTCCAAACTTATGTCTCTCTTTCCTAATGCCGGCTTCATGTTATCCATCCAGCCAAACATTGGTCTACCTCTAGGCCTAAGTCCACTCACCTCCTCTTCCATCATCCTTTTCACGTTCAGCATCACTTCTCACCATGTGCCCAAACCATCTCTGAACACCTGAATCTACTCTCCTCTAACTTCCTTGTCAACCTCGTTCTTAGGAAACTTGGTTGAATTATCTTGTAGATAGCTACCTGAAATTAAAGTATTTGCTGACCAAATTTTGTAACTATTCATTGAATGTTCTTGATTCTCCTGACCATCATTTAGTGACATTTACTCAACTGTGTTGAATAAGTGAAATGTTTCATGAAGGCTCAACACCCTGTCAAGTAAGTATATATTTTGCGCATGAAACTATTTTGGGAAGCACGCTTATCTAGCTGGAGTAAGCCTCTGGTGCCGTTTGTTGTTGGTTCAAGACATGGTCTAGTAGTTGAACTCCAGGCTCCTCTCTCGCCCTGCCACCATACCATGCTCTGGTTTTGCAGAAAATTGTTATATGTCCATTCAGGTATATAATTTAAGCGCAGTCGAGTTCCTGGAGCAGTATTCTATAGTTAGTAGCCAAGTACTGTAATTTCAAAGATTTAACTGCATGAATTATTGCAACAGAGTTCTACGAAATTTTGAATAAACATTCAATTCATATAGTGTGTTGAGTGCTCTATTGACCGACTGGTTCATGTGCTTTTTGCTCGTAATAATCTTGTGTTGTTTTCAACAATGTGGTTGTTGGAGATCTCTAGTACAATTTATCTGTGGAGACCACCCAATTATGGACATGGTCAGATGATGCCACCAACTGGATAGTAAAAATTAGAATAAGTAAATTTTTTGCTTCTTATTTTGTGGCTTTTGATTAAACTAAGTTGATCAAAGCATAAATACAATCAATGTTGAATTGACTAAGTAACATTTATGATAGATTCACATTATTTGTTAAGCCTTTGCCAAACTTGTATCATCCCGCAATAATGGCACAATTACCTTGTTACAACTAGGCACTTGCATCATGCATGTGTTAAGCTGTTACTGTATTACTGGCACAATGTTGGCTTCTTTTACACTAATTAGAAAATGCTGAACACTTGATCTATCATACTGTAGAAAGATCTTGCATATGCTTTTCAACTTCACAGCTGATTCCCTGCTCCTGAATTCTTCACGATCTGTTTTGGAGCATTAGTTGGTTGATCGCTTTGATAGTAAAATAGGTATGTGAAACGTTGGCTATCATATTTTCATGAATTTGCTGGATATTATGTTTGGAATGGCCAAATAATTCATCCTCTGTTTTAATGTTCATGAAAAATTTATAACCAAGTTTATTTATTGGATTATCCAGAAAGTACTATATTTTCGTTTTGGGCAATTTAAAATCATGAGCACAGTATGCATTGCATATTCTGGTGTATTCTACAAATTCTGAAGAAACTTGTCATGCTGTTTGATAATTTTTAATTGCAGTCTAATAATGTTTTGTTCAATAAATCAATCTCTGTAGCCACCTAATAAAGAAATTGTTCATGTTTTTTTTTACTATTTTTTAGATCATTTGGCAATGTGTTCTGATCCACTCCATGTGCATTTTTGTCTTATGCTAATATTAACTTTATCCTTGATTTTGAAGAAACAAGCATTACTGCTGTGTTGTTGACCTATAAACAACTATTTATGCTGACCAATTGACTGACATGTAGTCATTCAATTTTGTAAATGTATTAGCTATGCTTACCATGTAGCGACTGTCAGACATTTGTGTGACATCCACAGATTTTTTAAATTGATTATATGGCTCCCAGCCCGGGCATGGCAACATACTGTTGTCCAATTGTATTTTTTGTTGCGAGTATGATAGTGACATATCATTATAATGGTATTTATAGAGTAGCTACCAAGACAAGATGTATTTTTTTTCAATTCAAATATTGAAAGCTGTGACGTGTAGTTTCCTGAGAGTCTAATCCCAGCTAATGGTTCCTGGTATGGGTTAACATTTCATAGCTTGGCAGAATGTTTATCTCCCAACTAAAGCTTTGAATGTTATGATTATTCCCCAACTATAGCTTTGACATTGTTATGGTTATTCCCTAACTATATCTTTGACGTTGTTATGTTTATTTCCCAACTACAGCTTGGACGTTATTATGGTTATTCCCCAACTACAGCTTTGACGTTGTTATGGGTGTTTTCCAACTACAACTTTGAGGTTGTTATGGTTAATTCCCAACTACAGCTTTGACATTGTCACGGTTATTTCCCAAACTACAGCTTGGGAGCCGGGGCCTTAGAATCGTGCTACCGTATCCACCGCGTGTCGTAGAAGGCGACTAAAGGGGCGCCCCGTAGCCGGGAGTAGAATCGGCTACCGCA
>SDVV010014525.1:0-14780 GCA_016164225.1 Gammarus roeselii | reverse complement strand
GACACTAATTCGTGGCATGCCTAAACTGGTACAAGCCCTTAAGTCTGCTAAAGGAGGGCAAACAGACTACTGAAATACTCGTTCTGCATAAATAATATGAAATAAATCATATATCAATACATAAATTGTGTTTATTTCACCTTTTTATGTAAAAATACCGAAAATCTCAAAAATCCATAATAATTTTTCCAGTACTGTATAATACGTATACTAGATTTAGTTTCTACATTTGTATTTTGTTTTCCTGGAATACAAGAAAAAATTCATTTCCGTTGTTGTAAGAATAATGATTATCACAGCAGTCCAGCTGGAGTCTTTGTGAAATCAAGTTTTCAATGAACTAATGTTTGGTCAGGCGGACGATTATCCGAGGCTAGTTTGCGCGTATCATTTTCCCAGGACAAGCAATAGAATACCACCAATACCATCAATACCATCAATACCATGTTGATTTTTACTATGAAGAGGTAGATACTGTTGTTGTCAAATCAGTTTTCCTGACGAACAGAAGAATGCGTTATTTCTACCTTAAGACAATCATGTTTATCTTATAACCTGCTTCAACCTGGATGATGAATGAATGTTTGTTCTGTTAAGAATTGACTCATCGTCAATACAGAATAAAATTGATATTATAAACAACAAATGATATTGGCCATTTCCAGTTATGTTTCCCTGCGAGCGTGAGAGTGGCGCTTATTGTAATGTTAAGTGATGCTTGTCTGACTAAAGACTTCCATGTAGTTGACTTATTTCTAACCAGTTTTAATTAGGCTTTGTGCTAATTCGAATTTAGCCGACATTACTCCTACAGATCGAGACAGAAAACATCCAGTTATCACAGACATTTGTTTTGATTTTATCGAAGTTTTTAAAATTAATTAAGTCATCATTCCCTGTAGTGCATTATGCTAAACATATGCCGATATGTGTAAATAATTTGACTGATTGAGACACAAATATGGAGCAGTCAAACGAATTCACAGCGTGCATCCCTTTCTCATAGCGGACTGCATCTCCCACATGCCTCCATTACCTCACCAGCTGCATTGATCATTTCCTTTTTTTGCAACATATTAGAATATATATGAGCGGTGCAACCCTCACGAATGGATACTCAAATTCTGTAATTTTTTGCATTGCGGGCAAAATAAAATTTTCTCAGTAGATTGATAATTCAAATATTGAGAAGGAACAATTTCAATTTTCTATATCATTGTTACTAGAATTCAGACGCTGAGACTAAAGCCAACTCAATTTCCAATGAAACGTTATTGTTGGTGAGATGAATGCTTTAAAAATCCATTTCAGTTAAATATTTTTGCTAGTGATTTATTAATGAATAGGTGTTTCGCAATGACTTGGCCTACATAAGGTGAATATCTGACTTTGAAAGCTTTCACGATAACGTGCAAGCTTTCAAAGTCAGATATTCACCTGATGCAGGCCAAGCCATTGTGGAACATCTACTATTCATTGATAAATCAATAGCAAAAATATTTAACTGAAATAGATTTTTAAAGCATTCATCTCACCAACAATAACGTTTCATTGGAAATGGAGTTGGCTTTAGTCTCGACAAAGAAGTTTAGTACCAATGATAAAGAAAATTAAAATTAATCATTCCCAATATTTGTATGATCAATCTACTGAGCAAATTTTATTTTCCAGCAATGTGAAAAATGGCAGAATTTGAGTTGTTTGGTTGCAAAGTCAGATGCAATCTGTTCATTTGGTTGAATGCGTGCGATCTCTTCACTGTCTGTGAGTAAGTCTATGTGAATATCAATTCGTAGTTATGTGTATCTGAAATGTGTTAGGAATCTATACTTTTGTAGTGTGCAACTAGAATAATGTTTCGGGGGATATATTCAACTCACACTTCACTGATGAATAGATTTGGAAAAACAATACCGACGGATGAAAATCTCATGAAAATATGTTTAGTAATCGTAAACTCCTAGTGCAGTGATGAATTATTTGTTGGGTAGACAAATTGTATATTGAAACTGAAGCAATTTATTTTACGTTGAAAATCTATCGTTGCAAACAAGTGAATGAGTTCAGCTACGGTCTTGATAACGAGATAAAATGGAAAGTTATTTGATTTCCATGTCCAGTCGCGGGAGGTGTTTATTCAGGGGGATATAAATAGTTCTCAACTGGTGATTTACCCACCGATAGTCAGTCAGGCAATCTTTCGTTTGGTAACATGCTTAGGGACAATCTCTCAGTTTACAAGCCAATTGGTTCGACAGTTGTATTTCATGATGAAATCACCAGATGTCGATTACATAAACAGAATCAAACAACGGCAAAACTTTCTTTCAACAATGTATTGGCCAGAACACTTGTTTTTCTCATAATCAGTGAACGAAAATAATGTTTTTATTTACACTCAGAACAACGCTTTTTTTCGCAATTTTATTCGTGAGTCAAACCGTCTGTAAGTTCACCCATATCGTTATTTAAATAAACTTGATACCGTGCCGTGAGTGATGCAAATCCATTGTTTATTCTAATCAGACGCACTTCATCCGCTTTATATGAAAATCAACAGCGCTGTATTCAATGCAGAAGGAATTTAAAGAAAGGAGAGTTCTCCTTAGTTTCCCAGAGCCTGCATCTCGATGAATAATGCAACGTACTCTTCTGGTGGCCGAGTGGTTAGCGTATCCGACTGCAGTGTCAGCCTCTGGTGCTGCATGTCGCGAGTCCGAGCCTCGGCAGGGACACGGCGGTCTTGTGGCGGGGAGATTGGGCTCCTCCCCCCTCTGTATCTGCCTAACTTAGTCACCCCCCTAACTAGGGGGAAACGGCTGTATGTCTCTACATACATACACATACTCTTCTGGTGCATTGGAAGCACACGGCTTCAGATTCATTGTAACAGTTGTAGGCCTAATATTGGTTGGGGGAGAGTGTTGGCGGACCTAACAACACTGCTTCGCGTGTTGTTATGCAGCCTCTCTTTTCTATTTGGATCATTTTCAACAATGGACTCCCTTTGCCGGGGCTTCCAAGCAATGGGTTTTGATATCAACGTATGCACTATATTCAATTTGTAGTGTTATTAGAGTCATAACCGAACAATTGAGGTGAATTGTAGAGATCAATATTTTGCCATTTTCGTTCAAAAAAAATCAAATTGTTGTTGGTGTAGTTTTTATGCCTGCCAAGTTTCCAGGAGAAATTTGAACAATATTAACAAACTATTAATTTTGAAACCATTTTCCCTTCAACCGGGTTTTATTCATGTCAACTTATTGGAAATACACCAGCATTAAATGTCTTCAACGGCTGACTGTCTTTTGATTGGCTGACTGGCACTACACAACGCCTTGCTAGAGCAACTCACAGAACAAATTGAAATTAGTATCGTTCGTTAATTTGTGGGTAGAATAACGCTCAGAGTGATAACAGTGAACAAAACTTGTTGTGGGTAGAATAACGCTCAGAGTGATAGCAGTGAACAAAACTTGTTGTGGGTAGAATAACGGTCAGAGTGATAACAGTGAACAAAACATCCCCAAAACTCAGTCTCGTATTAGGCCGCAGGAATAATAAATCAAAATACGGAAATAAACGCAACCAATTTATTGTGCAAGACTATACGATATAAGGCACTCTAGTACATGCGTTTTTGTTGCTGTTATGGAAATTATGGCTGGACAAAAAATTGTCAAAATCTACCACGAAGGCTTATATGATCAACTCTTAAATTACCGCAGCTGTATCACTTATCAAGTAATCAGTGATGGTATAAAATAAATATCAGATTCCCTCAACTAATTTCGTCATGAACGGCAAGGGCGTAAAAAACCACTAACAATGTGATGTTGTACGGATAAATCTCCACTTAATCAAACCTTCAAAAATCTAAAATTGATGCCGATTCATAATGTCTAATTCCAGTTCCTGGGCTAGATATGGAGCAAATAACAATTTATATCATATTTATTCCATAAAATAATTTTTCTTGATCCTAGTACCATGCGAGTGTTGCATTTTTGTAAATGGCCAAATGACACAATTTACCCATTTACCGACTGAAATTCTTCTAGTCCATTGTATTAACAATTCGTGTTCTTGATTTGTCACAGGCGTTTTGTCCCGAACAAGAGGCTACGGAAGGAAACATAATAGGTGTAGACAAATCTCTTTTATGTCGGGAAGACTAAAAAAACTATTCTCGAAATTTTGCTAAGACCTCACAATATACTACAGGGTCGCATTGTATCCTCTCAGGAGTGGTCGAATGAACCATGCAGCACCAGGAACGCTGACCTTGCTGACTCTTTATTTCTTACTCAGCTCACTATTGAGAGGGTAACGTCACAAGGAACATTATTTTGCGCTGCATAATATACAAATCCATATTAAATGAAATGCAAAAATATCTGCGACCTATATGATACAAAAAATCTATAGACTTATAACGGGTAATTAAATTGATATAAATGTTATTTTGCTTGAATAATTGCAATTATGAAATATAATTCCAATATATTTTTGCTACTCTTCATCACAATTGTCCGCCAGTTGCAGTCTCTTAATCTGCAATTGGTGTTGTGAATAACCACGAACATGTTTCATAAATAACACATCGGTATACATCCTACAAAGTATTTCATTTACCAGAACCAAAACGTATTTCTCAATTTTGAAACAATTGTAATCTGCAAGCTTCATTTACAAAATATTGCCAGTTCGCCGTCACGACCAAACAAGAAACTGGCAATATTGCAGGGATGTAATTCTCGATCAGCTGTCACGACCTTGACTGATACAAATGGGCATCGACCGTACAACAAGACAACCGGAATAAAGGGTTTCACAGGGCATGAATATCGATGCACTTTAGTTGCACTGAATACTCAAAGGTGTATTATCTCAATACTCTTGCCGAGCAGCGTTGTGAGTCGACTTTTATTGATCCGATGATCCGTTTACGCATTGATTGTGTAAACAGCCCAGCATAGGATGACATACATTCCTGCATCGGTAAGTGTAATGGATTGAGTGCGTGTATAATGGCAACACTGCATCTGTAAATAAATTGGATCGTGTGTGCGCATTGATAACATCATCAGCATCCCTATATCAGTAGATGTATTATATCGTGTGTGCATTGATAGTATTGACGTCTGCCCTGCATAAGTAAAAAGATTGGATCGTGCGAGCATTGATATGACTGTTGGAAGCCCTCTACCGGTAAATCCATTAGATCGTGTGTGCATTGATGGGATGACCGACTTTCCTGCATTGGCTAATATACCGCAGCGTGTTTCTATTGAGTCTATCTCTACCTGGATCAAGTCGTCAAGAAGGATAACACGCAAGTGTAATGGGCCAGGCTAGGAGCTGTTGGGTGCAAATGGGCGTAGTTGGAAGTTGAGTCGGTTACTCATTGCAGATGATACGGCACTGCTGGCAGATTCGGAGGAGGAGTTGTGCAGGCTGATGTCAGAGTTTGTTAAAGTGCGTGTGAGAAAGTTTGCTGCGCGTTAACGTGGGTGAAAGTAAACTAATAATATATTCAACAAATGACGATGGTTGCAGACTTAGTGTCCTCCTAAACGGAGGACACCAAGTCTTCAAGTTTCTGGGCTCTCATGTGAATAAGCGTAAACGACTGGAAACTAAGGTAAATTCACAGGTGAAGGAAGAGTGTGAAGTGTTAATTGCATCGAAGAGTTTATTTAACTGTATGACAATAGGTATGAAGGTAAAAAGAGGGTTCATGGGGGGCAGTTGCCCTAACTCTGCTCTACGGGGCTGAGACGTGGGGGCGAGAGCAGAAGAGATAAGAAAAATGAATGTTGGCGAGATGAAATGTTTGAAGGGCCTGACTAGATTGGCGCTGAGAGATGGCTCATAACGACGTCGTGGAAATGAGGACGGGAATAAGGAGGAAGTTAAAGGACAGAGTATTTTCACATGGTGAGGAGGATGGACGATGTGAGATTGGTGGAATGGGTGATCAATGCGGAGTTGAAAGGACGAAGACTAGAAGTAGACTGAAGTTGAGTTTAGGTGAATGGAGGGCGGTAAGCAGGCGTTAAGAAGGAGAGATGATGTGTGGAGGTAGCAAGAGTACGTGCCATGGATAGATATTAGTTAAGAAAGATTGTGAATGGTCGAGTGGATGCGACCCTGATTTGCTTTCCCGCCATTGGCGTCACGTTGAGAAGCGGTATGGACGTCGGTGGGGGAGGGCACAGTTACTATGACGCAGCCGTGGTAAACCAGTTACCGCTGTCCGGCTCTGCTTTTGACGCTGACCTCGCGCCTCACTCTTGAACTGAAGTGTGTCTTGCGAGGTCTCATGACCGGACCTGTTATAGCTAAAGGACTAAGTGTTTGCGGGTAATGGCATGAGATAGAATTGAGTTGCACCTTGCCGTCGGCCGCCTCTCTTTTTGGGGGATTTAGCCAGGTGTCTGCATCATTAAAATTGGTCTGATATAATTGAACATGTACGAGAAAACTGGAAATGTGATTAAATGAGACAGGAAAAAACACATTGGATAGGAAATGACCCTGATGAATGACAAATTGTTGTCATGGAAATTTTCATAAATAAATAAAATTGCATTTAAAGAGTTTATACACGTACATGTTCAAACCAAAGATATGTAGATTACATTCGAAGATCCTATACTACCACTCGTAATTATTTCCGTTGCAACCGAATTCAAAGTTTTAGCAGCTAGGTATTTACATAAAAATAGTTCGTATTGTCGTTATCAATTTCTTTGTTTTAGAAAACCGTACTGTTAGAAAATATATTCACGGGTCATGCAGTACGAAATATTCATCGTCAGAAGAAGTTAATTGATGCAAAGCTTTGTAAGCAAACACTGCAGCGAACAAATGTTGGTGATACGCCACACCATTGACCCTCCTATTGACAAAAGAGACAAAGTGTGGTCACGTCTGCTAGCATATGATATTGTTCTGATGACCCGCTTGTGACGACAAATGATTAGTTTAGGCTATCACGCTTATACATAGATATGAAAGGAATGAAAAGGCTGTACTAAAATGATGTCTATCGACATTTCCAACTTTGTAAAGGAGGTCACACGATTCGAAATAATTTACGGTAAAACTACTGATCGGAACTTTACAATTTATTCTCGTCGCCTATTACAACATGAAATTTTGTTCTAAATTCACAATTGGCTCACCATTAAATTCGACGTCTAAGTAAGAACTGGGTATCTTCCTCCTGGATGATTTCATATCAACCTGAGTCTTGACGATTATCTAGCGTCAGTTTATTGAATATGGGCCAGTGCGACAGTTGAGGCAATTGACTATTCTTATTAGGAACAGAATCTCTATATTTGTTCAGGTCAAGTTCACTGTTGCATTATCTCCAAAAAGGACAGATGAAACTTGTCGGTAATGTTTACAATAACATTTATGATGATACGGAAGAGCATTGGTCCATTATATTGAGAGAACGGACAGATAATACTTATTCATTCCAACTGATAAAGTATTTTCTATCAAGGAGACAACTTTTCCTTTAACTTGTTTCATTGAAACTAACTCCGCAGTGACGTACTTTCGCTACAACAATTCCATGAATCACACAATCAAAACTTGTCGGAGGTCCATAAAAATTGCAACGGTGACTTCCGTACAACCGACCTCATCAATAACATTTCCAGGTAAGCTTAAAGAATTTAGGTTCTCTATTTTTGAAACGCTGAAAGCCATTTTGGTTTGGTCTAAGTAGTGTATCATGTGGGAGTTGAGTTTAAAATCATGAATAAAAAACTTTGACAAAACGTTACATAAGACTGGCGGGATTGATACTGGGCAACAATTTTTGGTGTCACTGCTGTTCCATTTTCCCCTTCTGGACTAACTCTTAGTTAGTACAAATGCATGTGGGAAAAAACTATGCTTCAGTTACTTATCGATGAGTTGGGTCAAGTGAGCCAAATTAATCCCATAGAATCCAATAATCACACAGCTTGGGATGTAATCCCTTTCAGGGCTACAACATTTTTAAATCTTAAGCTATGGCTGATTCATTGCCCTGATCCACAGGATTAATTGCCGGTCGTTGAGGGTTGCATTCTGAAAATAATGTTCAAAGAGATGTTGTGACGAATAATTAACTCACATGGGATACCTGTTATATTATTTAAATACCAATCGATGGTATTTGAAATTGTTTGTAAGCCAGTGATGATCTCCTCCTTAATTGAAATAAACTCAATTTATTTTCTGGTTGATTTTTCCATGATGGTTACGTACGGTTTTCCAGACCGTTTTGATATTTGCTTGAGTAGTTGCACTGATATTTTGAACCTGAATTTTACAAGCGAAACTAGACAGTTCTGTGAACGGGTTTTTGTACCGGTAATACTTATGTTCATACGTGAAGGGATGGGATTTGAATCGACGGTTAGATGTGTATTTTTTTAAATGACAAAATTCACTGTCACCCATGGATTGACGAAAGTGAATGCGTGCTGTTCGACATGAATTATCGAAACTGTAGTCTACGGATTTGACATCAAAATTTTCAGTACCCTGATACTCCACTAATATTTGTCAAATTGAATTAATTAAAAAATTTAATTCCATCAAAGAATCGTACGCGCATCAACAGACTGTGCAGTCGTGCCGTGCCTGCGTTCCACGCAAGCTGTGATGCTGTACCGTGAATAGTTGCAGGTATACATCTTGTCCTCGACACAGTGTTGTAAATTGTTGTAATGAGACAATATTTTTTTGTGACATTACTGAATTATTTGTCAGGGTTAAGTCATACGTATCTCTCTATCTCCCTCTCCGTCTCTCTTCCTCTCTCTTGATATTTATATGCAGATACGTAACTTCTTTAAACAGGCAGCGGAGTATTCTCTCAATCAAGCAACCACGAAACCTCACTTTCAGGCAGTGGATAAAAACTATAAAACAGGATGCGAGGAACCTCTTTGAAATGCAAAGAAGTAAACTCTCAAAAAAAAAATTCTCTACAAGTTTGAAAAGCCAGCGCTCCTTTGGTAGTCCGTAAACAAATCCCTACATCAATGTTTGAATGCGCGCTGAAGTTCGTGTATCCGCGCTGAGCTGCACAACAGTTTAAACAGTTAGTTTCTTCAGATCCAAAAGCCAGGGAGTTAAGAGTTCCAGACGCTAACGGCGCAGTATATTACATCGTCCTAAGAGAATTGGTGGCAGTGTTTCTAACTACAACTACTATATGCATTATAAAATGAAGGAAGAAGAAGCATCCGGACAAGTTATTCCGTCTCCAATAGATAGATTAGTCATAGGAGACCAGCGATAGTTTGTGTGGAAGGAGAAGACAGAGTAGATCATAGACACATCTGGCTTCGCTGCTTGACGAAGGTGGTCAGTAAAAGAGTCGATCTTTGACATACCGACTGTTGTTTGTCGACTCCAGGTTATTGCAGTTTATACTTAATCAACATATGAAAACAAGCCCGCCATCGGCAGCTCAAATTGCAGCACCTCATTTAACGCAATCACGTGTTTGTTTTGAATGTGTTTTGAGGGATGGTTTCCAATCGAGGACATAGCGATACGGACATGTAACACATACTCTGATGACACGGCACACTATTCGGATGAGGACACTGCGCACCACTCTGATGCTGACCAATTGTTCACCTCATTGCAATGCGAAGACATGTTCAAGTGAAATTCTTCAAATTTGGTGTGAGTCCATTATGTCAAACTGTGCTACAATTGATCATTTCAGATATCATTTCTCTTCAGCACCAGGCTCTTTATTCCTGCCAGACCATCCAATTCACCAGCATTGTTGGTGAATTTTTCTGTGGGAAGTGGCCGCTCACAGCTTCATTCATAACTCGAGGTTGCTCGAAGATCATGCTAGGTTCCATTAAATTTCCATTGGTGGAATTTGGAATCGCCTCGGATGCGCGATAGGACTTGGTAATAAATCAGCCTTGGGTCGTAAGTGCATTTAGAGTTCACATTGTTTTGTGAGAAATAATTGCATAGGCAAATTTCAATGACATTGTCATAAGAGGTTTCAATCTAGGTTTCAATAAGTATTCCAAAATTTATAATCTCTTTTCACATTTCATATAACAAAAAATCGCTGAATTCACCTAGGCACAATTTGTGCAGTAGCATTCATCGATGAATGAAAATATCGGCCATCCATTTTTATACAGTAGGTACAGTTCCATTTGCAGATGATGTGCCTATACGTTAATCAGTTTTCAAACACTGGGTGCAGAAGCGTAATATAATTCCTTCACGACTTTCGTTTATCAAGAAACCGAGAAAGAAAATAATCATTTCTGTCTTCATTATTGGACTTGTGCCCCGTCGTAAAATGCAACATGTTTCTGTATAATGTTGATACATGAAACAAATATGTCCTCAAGTGGGGTGGGCGGTGATGTTATCAACTGGTTTGCTTAAAACATGTATGAAAAAATGATTACCGGCACAAAACAGCAACTCCTTGAAATGGAACAGTTGCTATAGAAAATTCGCTTGCTGCTTGTCTCTAAGCCGTGTCTCCCATTTTTCGTCTTTGCCCTCCGTCCTATCCCCTTCAGTCTAGAACTCAGAGGCCTAATTCTCAGAACACGCCGGAAGTGAATTAAGCAGAAATTTCACCCGGTAGCACCATACTGTCGTACCAATGCTTACTGACTGATGCACCAAATATTACATTCGAATGCATTGTAGTCCATTGCTCGCATTGGTGATACAGCTATGATTAATTTTGTTCCCAGAAGTTGGTGATCAACATGCCAAGTTTAGGTTGCTGACATCAACATTTAGTCAAGGTGGTGCATGGTTACCGTTGGATGTTCCTTCGACATTTGCGAAAAAAATTGTTCACCATTCTTCTTCGCCTGGTCAAGCACCGTAAGTATGTGTTTACTTACGACGAAAGTTTGCTAAATTGAACACATCAGTTGTTTGAGAATGATGATCTGTCACACTAATCATCATCGTGGGAAGCTCTTCAAGTCCTTCGGCTTACAGTAATCTTGATTCAGCAATTATTAAATGGTCAAACATTATCGTCAAAAGATCATACAATTAAGCGTGATTGTCATTAGCGGTATAGTTTAATAATCAGGTAGGGTTCAGACGAAAACCGACATTTATCGGAGGATTAACGTCGAAATGACGTTACATATTTTATAAACGGATAAAAAAATTGGAAATTAACATAATTCTCGGTTAAATATTGTATATATTTTAGTCAATTATCCTACGATTGACGTGTGTTTATCGTGTCGTTGTGATCTTTCCTAGCGGTTAGCCACCGAGTTATTTGTAAATTATTCTGCGATGAATGTTTGTTTATCGTGTCGTTGTGATCGTTCCTAGCGGTTAGCCACCGATCTCTTTGTAAATTATCCTGCGATGAACGTGTGCTTATCGTGTTATTATAATCTTTTCCAGCCGTTAGTCACCATGAGGGTGGAAAGTTTTTGTCGGTTTTCGGATAGTTATCCTATAATCACGCTGTATTTTACGGGAAATGAGGATGGAACTCGATCATCTGCAATAATCAATGGATGCATTTCTCATCGACAGACCAGACTGTTATCAACAATTACTGTGGCGCTGGTCACTAGCACAAGGTATCATTGATGGCCGGTTATATCCATATTCTCAATTAAACAGGTGTTCTGCACCGGTTCAGAATATCACTGACACAGCGATCGCTCAATTTAGCTCAGTTACTCACATTATATGTCACGGGAAAATACGCGATAAATAAATATAATTTGTTACCTTACAAGGATAAATAATATCAAATGAATTCACGTCATTTATGTTTAGGCAAATATTTTATAAGCTTTTATTAGTTGCGGAAGACCATCATAAACAACAAATACAATACATCTGTTTTGATGATAACAACAAAGAGGGTGTGCATAGCTAAGCGTATCAAGAGAAAAAGGTGACAAGTGTTAGCAAGTGAAGATAATAAATAGAGAATGATGGTGGAGGGACGAGTTTTGACGCGGTCCTGGTGACCTTGTTCCCGTCAGCTGACAGTCTTGTGCAAACGAGTTGGATCCGGCTCAGTCGTATTTGATATAAGCTGAAGTATTTGATGATCTTGACAAGAAGCTGATACTAATGATGAGGAATGGCGACAGAAGGCGTTAGATGAAGATGGAGAAAAATAGGATTCGGACACTACCTTCCTCCAATCTTTATTAAGCGCCACGACACCGTATGTCGTGGCTGATGACATATGAGATCGTGGTTGTGGCTTTTACTCCTGTGGCGCAGAAGCGTCGTATATGGCGGTGATGAGTACATTATTGGAACTTGATATTTTTGGACTACATTACCTCATTGCAACATATGAGGATGAGATCTGCCCTTCAACTTGGTTCATAATTAATATGCGAAGCAAATAAACCACAATATTAATCTGCCAACAAGTTAGTTCTCTACCAACCGCCCGTTCACGCATCACATTCTTTTCTATTGTATGACAAAGTAGTCCTTTTCGAAAGTAACAGAACACTGCAAATAACAAGAATTTGTTGAAGAAGTTTGTTATTAGGTCGTGGACTATAAGCACATTAGGTCTTCATAGCGTATTTCCACTCACTGCGAAGGCGATCAACAGACCATTTTTTTACTAGTCTTCATTCACAACAGGACGGATGATGACAAACTTCTTAATTTCTAAGATTGGTTACGGAATTCCTTTCAAATGGTGTTCAAGACAATTAATATGAATCCACTTGTTGCACTACACATTTCGCATACAGTGACAAACGTGCTGTCGGCGCCACGGAGGTATTGTATACACCCATGGTCGGCGCCTTGTTAACGAAAAATTATGTTTTCACTTATTTTGTAATATTTACTTCTTAAATGTAGCGTATTTTGATATCATTATATTCATTAATTGGTTTGTATAATGACTACTATGTCGTGACCACTCTTCGGTTAAACTTTCGAGAAAAAAAATAAGGAGTCAATTACTTAACGGTACAATTGCAATGCGAATAATAGAAAAAATATATATTTATTATTACAAAAAAAAAATTGCATTAAAAATCGATACAATAATTCAAAATTATTAAGTATTAGTTATTCATTAATTATTTTAAATACCGTCTGATATCGTCGATTCATGAATAGTTAATTTCCTTCGGTTATGCTTGAATCATCATTATTGTATTTGCTACCAAGATTTTAGGATTCACAATTTATTTGGGTATATTGACATGTTGACAAAGGGTAAGAAAATAATATCAGAATACACATATGATACGTACCAAGTCTTCGTCAGCGTGAGCTGTTCTGAAGACAACATTTGCTACCTAGATGAATTTAATACTACCTCATAACTAGGGATGAGGCGTAAGGACCAATCGATGGACATTGTTGGAGGACATCCTCTTCGCTCCACTCATCAATATGTCGAGATAGATGATAGCATTACATTGGACTATTAAAGTAAGGCTGATTCCCTGAATTTATTTCATCATGACTATTTACTGTTTTAACTAACATTTACAGAAAAAAACTTGGGAGGAGGAAATGTCCGACATGAGGTTGTCTCTTACATTACTCAAACATTTTTCGATGTACGATGACACCAATTTGAAACTAACTGCCTAGCTTGCTTGACATATTAACATACGCACATGAAAAAAAAAACATGAGTCATAATCGATGGGTACAATAAATGAACGGATTTCTACATCAACAAGATAATTGGAAATTTGAGCATATGAAACGAGGAAAAAAATAGAATGAAAGCAACTATAGAATAAAACTGATGAAACATAAATAGTTGACTCGGTGGATTGCATAGCAGAAGTAAATCACAATTCAAGAATTCCTGCACGTACCAGTTCATACAGGTACAATTTTATTTTACGTTTGAAGGTAGCTATACTGCTGCCCGTCCTTATATCTATGGTAATCGAATTCCAGGTTTTAGCAGCTCTGTATTTTAAAACTGGTTGGGACTGCGTTGACGAGTTTCGGGGGATTTGAAAATCCGCATTCATGCGAAGATCATAAATAGGGATATTTCTGAAGAAAAAGCGTTGTCAATGTATATTTAAAAATTCAAAGCTCCGTAGACAAACACCGCAGCGGAGAAGTTAATGATGTGACACAGTGGGAGGATGTTCCATTGACAAAAGAGAGGCAACGTGTGGTCACGTCTGCTAGCATGTGATAGCGTTCTGATGACACGTTTTTGACTAAGAACGATAGGTCTTAGGTTTGTTTTGTAGGTAGAAGCATACACGTTTACACAATTCGTCAGAAAGCAATGATTTGGCAAGAGTACTATCGACTCTTAGCAGGAGTCGTAAGACAATCTCTAATTTTGTATTGGATGCCACACGATTTGGATAATTTCCCACGAACAAATTTAGTTAAGTCTCTGATCTACTATTACACCGAGTAACTTTGTTTTTGCTACATATGCCACCGGTTGACCGTTCAATTCGACTTGTGTGTTAGGAATGGGTATCATCCTCCTGGAAAATATCATGACCTGCATCTTGTCGACATTTAGCGTCAGCTTGTTGGATGTGAACCAGTTTGAAATGTAAACCATTTGATTATTCATATTATTAATAATATCATTGAGGTTTTTCCAGGTCGAATAAACTGTAGTAACATCTTCTAAACATAAAAAGGATATCCTGTCGCTAGTGTTCACAATGTCATTAGTATATATAAGGATGAGCGAAGGCCCAAGGATTGACCCTTGCGGTACTCTATATTTAACGTAATAT
>SDVV010014524.1:0-14781 GCA_016164225.1 Gammarus roeselii | reverse complement strand
AAATAGGAAGGCATGGGTTACGATAAAAATCATGACAGTAAGACTGGTGTGTTTACATAAAATTCTAGGCTTTTAACAACACTACTAACGTTTCGGGTCATATTTTATGCCCATCATCAGTGTAAATTCTGAAAAAATTAAGACAAGATACAATGCAAAAAATATCATCATGACATGAACATTTAAAGAAATATTGACTTCAACTTAAATGACGGATATAACAAATCAAGGTAGCAGTTTATACACGTCAAATTTTGAAAATTTCAATGCCATGCGAGACATCAGCGTTGTTGCAGGGAAACAAAAAGTTAGTTAGATGAGACGCAATTGGTAACAAGTTTCAGCTGTTTTAAGTGTAGGTTTATGGGTATCAATTTAGAGGGATTCAATGTTTTTTAGGTTTCCACGGTCAGTAGATTGGTCGAGGACACTTAAATTTTTTGAAGGAAAGGGCATGCTCGCTATTTATGGAATGGGTTCGGGTAGGGCTAAAATCTAATGTGGATAGCAGTCTAGAAGTACGGTGTGTGATTCCCAGATCTTGGGACCATCAGAAACGAGCAACCATTTTTTTTTATAGAATCCCTTAATATTACTAATAAGCCAACACTTATCACAGCTGTAACTTGCAGCCAATTACGTCTCATCTAACTATTTTTTGCCTGTAACAATGAGTCAAGTCTGTTAACATAGCCTTTTCTCTTTTTGGGCCTTGATTGTGTTCAGCATATGTTGTTTACGGGTTTGAAGGGTTGCGGGACGCAAGTGAACTTGAAAAGCATCAGACAAAGAGCACGTGTACGTCTGTTCTCGTTGAACAAAATTTAGAGCACATGTACGTATTAACAGCGGTGAAATAAAAATTCTTTTGATAACAACACGAGCAGTCAAAGAGAACACATTGTTTATTTCGATGATGCATGAGTCGCAACACTTGCGTTCTCTGCGCGAATATCCACATCAGTGCGAGTTACATTTCAAAAGGAACTTGTCATTGATGATGAATATTTTTGTGTTGGTTATGTTATGGAACATCTAAATCATACATTGAGCACATTTGAAAAACGGAAACTTAATACCAGTTCGTATAGGATTGATGTAGCCACACTTCAATTTCAATTCCTGGGTCACTTGTAAGTATTTCAGCGAGTTTCTACATCATTTCATGCTCATTTAGTTCAGAAATGATTTTAAATCCAAAAATATTCACATTTTTACTATCCGAGATGTCAATTTGCCCACGCCATCGGAGGTCATTGAAACATTGCTCTCTCTCACATTTAAATTCAAAATTAAATCATCGCTGCCATGGCAGGTCAATGCTCACAGTATATAGGTGTACGCACAGGTGTAATATGGCTGGCTGAGAATCAGTTATCTGCGCAAGTTGATAGCCATTTAACTGTCCAGCCTCTCCAAGCGTACTCTCTTTTAACAGCATAATGAACTCATCAATATCCTATGAACGATCATTAATGCTTTTAAGTAATCCAACTGCGTGAACAACTCGTTCTCGTACTGCGTGAACAACTCGTTCTCGTACTGAGCTATCAGCTCAATTTTTCCCCCTCGTAATGCCGGGCTGTGAGAGAAACTCGTTCTTCCCGTTCTCGCACTGTCTGAACAACTCGTTCTTTTCCCTCTCTGTCTTCGAGATTAACTCGTCTTCCACCTATTGTAATTCGGTGAGTAAGATGCTTTACTCAAAAGTAATAATAACTAATAAGAATTTGTAGTCAATATTGTTATAATTTTCCTTCCACTCTTTGCAATTGAAACATTAGTTCCCGTTTCAGCATCAGTATCTACAACTAAAGCTACCATGCGTTGAACATGTTTTATACTGAAGGTCTGGGTAGATCCATTTGGTCAGAGATACTTAAATGTTGGGAGCAAACTCCGTAGACTATTAAACAAACTCTTCAGTGATTCCAAGTTTCGGAGTTTTTTATATTTAATGAATTTTGATTCGGTGATCAAATGAGCGTATTGATAATGTTGGGATCGAATGACTGTGAAATTTGGTTAATTTTTCTACTGATGCGCGTCATGTGAGCCCACCTCCATTAGGGTCATAAATTCTTTATAACCAGTCGAAAGCCTAAGCCGATTTAGAGCCCTGCGGGATGGGTTTCTCAAAAACTTTTATGCTCACCCTCCAGAACGAAGGCCTACGTCACCCACGAAGTTGGGAATCAACACAGGAGGTGGTGAGGAGGAGCAGCTACGCGTGCTAATATAATGTTGCGTGCTATGTGAGAGAAATTACTTCTAACTGTTGAACTATATTTTTAGCATTTGCTATTACTAGATGCGTGTCTAGTCTGTGCTGGCTCTGTGCTGAACCACTGTTGGTTCTGTGCTGAGTGTGCTGGAAAAGTACGGAGGCAGTGGAAGGTTTGTGCTTGATCTGTTCTGGGTCTCTGCTGGGTTTGTGCTGGGTCTGTGCTGGATCTGTGCTGGGTCTGTCTGGGTCTGTGCAGCGTCTGTGCTGGGCCTGTGTTGGGCTTGTGTTCAGCCTGTGCTGTGTTTGTGATGGCTCTGCGGTGGGTCTATGCTGGACCTGTGCTTTGCCGGTGCTAGTTTGTGCTGGACGTTTTGTCGACTAGTACCTGTTATGAATTGTGTCTGAGCTGGATGCTTGCTGGCTGTGTACTGAGTCTTTGTTTGGTCTGTGCTGGGTCTGGGATGGGTCAGTGCTGGGTCTGTCTGGGTCTGCGCAGTGTCTGCGTTGGGTTTGTGTTGGGTCTGTGTTGGGTCTGTGTTGGGTCTGTTTTGGGTCTGTGTTGGGCCTGTGCTGGGTCTGGGTGGGTCTGTCTGGGTCTGTGTTTAGTGTATGTTGGGCCTGTGCTGGGCCTGTGGTGAGTCTGTGGCAGGTCTGTGTTGTGCTAGTGCGGAGTCTGTATTGGTCGAAAATTGAGTATTTCTATTCAGATGAGACCGCAACAACACGGTGCTGTTTGCGACGCGATAAAAAATTGGTTTACGACCAGTGAGAACACATTACTGGGCAATTATGAGTTTACGGGCAGAGTTAGAGTTTCTTCGCCGTAGAAGTCTTTCATGGAGACGAAAGAAGATGACGAATCAAAACAACGAGAAATGCATCAATGGTAGAGAAATATGTCATCATGCAGTCAGATGCAGCTAAAACAAAAATTCGTCATCCCGACTACATACGGTTCGACACCGTAAAACTTCACTGTGACATGTCTAGTGTGATGACGTCTGCCAACGTCTGCGAACAGTGTGTGATTATTCCCATCCTGTCAGCTGACCTATAAGATGACTTACAGCCGTGCAGAGTTCATTATGCTAATGCATGACACTCTTCACAGAGTATTGTGTTAACAGCTGTGCGGCTGCTCTGTGAAAACAATTACCCTAGAAAATCGTTGTTGTGTGGTCGACTTTGGTCGCAGGTGGTTAACGACTTTTTAACGGGAAATCTTTTTTATTTCTGAATGTCATCACGGTAACGAGAACAGTTTCTATGATCAGTTGAAAAAAAACGAGTTAATTCGGTACACTGGAATCAGAACTATTTTACCCAACATCGCCCGTATGCGTATGTCAGACTGTAAACTCCGTTCTCTGCTGTGAAATCGATGAGCGGTGAAGAAAAGAGGCCGTTTTCTGTGGATTATTTAACTCATTGAAAATGCGCAATGGCTCGACTATGTATAAATTATTCATACTTGGAGTTTGTTGTATAATTATGTTTGAGGCGTGCTAATTTACATGCCTGCACAGCGTAATGCTGCCAGCTTTTTGAATGCGCGTACTTTTTCATTATATTTCTGTTACCGTAGCACCGATACAGATGTCACGAACTTGATCAAATAATTAATGAAAGGTCATAATCTTTGTTCGTGACATTAGTTAAATGAATGATTACCGTATAAAAAAGATTGTAGTACGTTGGCTCGTTTGTGTCAGTATTGAGTAGTCGTTCACAAATGTGCTGCTTGAATCCTTAGCATAATTGTGACTTTTACGAATGCATATAAGCCGATTTGATTCAATGCGCATCGTAAATTTGTAGGTTTTTAGTCATTCATAAGTAATTTTTTTTTATTTATTTTATAAATGACCATGAAAAGTTTCCAACCCAACGTCATTTTACAAAAAAATATCACGTCCACGTTATGTTAGGGAACGGTGTATGATATAAAGGCGTTTCAAAAATTGTGAAATTTTCCTGAAAGATACGTTGCCCTACCGGGTTCCTCTGATAGTGGTGCAATGACTCCTAAAAATCTACCAATGTTTGATTTTTCACCATTATACTCAGAAGTGTGTTCGCGGAGGGTTACGTCTTTCTCTTTTCAGTCACATGAAGGGCTCTCTTCTATGAACATTCCTTATTCGGTTTAATCGGTTTAAAACGTATTATAATGAAAATAACATGAATAAATGAGTTAGACATGGTAAAAGACGAGGGCTCCTTGAACTAAACGTCCAGAAATTTTCCACCAAGTGTTTTTACAAATTTGATTTTGTCCTTCAACAACATCGTGAATACGATGTTCTTATATTTCCTTCTGCTACGAGAACGTCAATCTCTGATGGACCAGTCACTCCGGAAGAGATGAGAGAGATGGTATAGAATGGTATAGATGGGAGAAATGGAATAAAAATAATATTTTGTAAATGAACGTGCTGGAAATGAAGACGAATTCTCCGAGCTGGTTGTCACAAACGTTGGTTCTGCTCGAAAACCCTTTCGCGTAAAGGGTTTCACATAGTGCGATTTGTTCGAAGAAAATCGACGATCGCTCCTTGATTGCAAAAGATTGTGTAACAGACAAAATAAATTCAGTTATATTGATTGAACAATTAGAGCCCCACTTTTAGTTGTATATAATATCATATAAATAAGTCCAGTAATACATTGACGATTTACTCAACCAGCATGTACATGTACTTTTCGTTTATGTTGCAAATTTGCTTGTGTGTTACCCAGCTCACATCGGTGTTCCACCGGAGCAGCCGAGCACAGACGCTGATGCCTCTTCAATTAATAATGTTGTTCGTCGGACACAGATGCAGGCACAAAGGTGTTTCTTTGGACAGCGGACATGTATTGTTATTTGAACTCCACAGATGCTGCTGAGAACACAATAACTTTGACTCCACAGATGATGTTATTGATATTGTTGCTTGAACTCTACCGATGCTGCTGTGGATATTTGACTCCAATGATGCTGTTGTAGAGAATGTTGCTTTTGACTCCACCGACTCTGTTGTGGATATTGTTTATCTGATTCCATCGATGCTGTTGGGAACAATGCTATTTTGACCCCTCTGATGCTGTTGTGGATAGTGTTTCTTTCACTCCACCGATGCTCTTGTTGACAGTGTTTCTTTGACTTCACCGATGCTGTTGTGGACAGTGTTTCTTTGACACCACCGATGCTGTTGTGGACACTGTTGCTTTGACTCCCCTGTTGCCGTTGGGACAATGCTGCTCTAAATCTGCCGACGCTGTTGGGACAATGCTTCTCTAAATCAACCGATGCCGTTGTGATAATGCTGCTCTAAATCTGCCGACGCTGTTGGGACAATGCTTCTCTAAATCAACCGTTGCCGTTGTGATAATGCTGCTCTAAATCTATCGACGCTGTTGGGACAATGCCGTGCAAGCCGCACACACAGATGTTGCTGTGGCCAATGTTTCCGGAACGGATATAAATATTCGACTACGGGGAATTTGTGAAGAAAAATGGTCGGCCATGCGAGAAAAGTTCACATTTTACGAAATCTTTGCAGCTTTTATATTAAAGGTTTGTCGGGGACCATTTCATATTCATTGTCTCATCAGCCCTCTTCTCCAGCCTTTGGCCGATACGACTCTCTGTGTCTTGCAGTAAATTCATTTATTTAGTTTAGATGGTTTATTTCATCAATGGATGAGCTGGTAAAAGTCTATCAATTGAGTGAGTGTATTTACTGTTACAAATTAATATAAATAAGGCAAGGCTGGTCTGAAGAGCGAATGAAGCTTGATTGGTTTTAACAAACGAATGACGTGCGTTTGGTCTAACAAACGAATGAAGTGCGTCTGGACTTACAAACAAATGACGTGCGTTTGGTCTAACAAACGAATGAAGTGCGTCTGGACTTACAAACAAATGACATGCGTTGGCCTAACAAACGAATGAAGTGCGTCTGGACTTACAAACAAATGACGTGCGTTTGGTCTAACAAACGAATGAAGTGTGTTTGGTCTAACAAAGTAATGAAGTGCGTTTGGTCTAACAAACGAATGAAGTGCGTTTGGTTTAACAAACGAATGAAGTGCGTTGGTCTAACAAACAAATGACGTGCGTTTGATCTAACAAACGAATGAAGTGTGTTTGGTCTAACAAACTTATGAAGTGTGTTTGGTCGAACAAACTTATGGAGTGTGTTTGGTCGAACAAACTTATGAAGTGTGTTTGGTCTAACAAACGAATGAAGCGCGTTTGGTCTAACAAACGAATGAAGTGCGTTTGGTCTAACAAACTAATGAAACGTGTTTGGCCTAACAAACGAATGAAGTGCGTTTGGTCTAACAAACGAATGACGTGCGTTGGTCTAACAAACGAATGACGTGCGTTTGGTCTAACAAACGAATGACGTGCGTTTGGTCTAACAAACGAATGACGTGCGTTGGTCTAACAAACGAATGACGTGCGTTTGGTCTAACAAACGAATAACGTGCGTTTGATCGAACAAACAAATGACGTGCGTTTGGTCTAACAAACGAATGAAGTGCGTTTGGTCTAACAAACGAATGACGTGCGTTGGTCTAACAAACGAATGACGTGCGTTTGGTCTAACAAATGAATGACGTGCGTTGGTCTAAGAAACGAATGAAGTGCGTTTGGTCTAACAAACGAATGACGTGCATTGGTCTAACAAACGAATGACGTGCGTTGGTCTAACAAACGAATGACGTGCGTTTGATCAAACAAACAAATGACGTGAGTTTGGTCTAACAAACGAATGAAGTGCGTTTGGTCTAACAAACGAATGACGTGCGTTGGTCTAACAAACGAATGACGTGCGTTTGGTCTAACAAAAGAATGACGTGCGTTGGTCTAAGAAACGAATGAAGTGAGTTTGGTCTAACAAACGAATGACGTGCGTTGGTCTAACAAACGAATGAAGTGCGTTTGGTCTAACAAACGATTGAAGTGCGTTTGGTCTAACAAACGAATGAAGGGCGTTTGGTCTAACAAACGAATGACGTGCGTTGGTCTAACAAACTAATGACGTGCGTTTGGTCTAACAAATGAATGACGTGCGTTGGTCTAAGAAACGAATAAAGTGCGTTAGGTCTAACAAACGAATGACGTGCGTTGGTCTAACAAACGAATGACGTGCGTTTGGTCTAACAAACGAATGACGTGCGTTTGATCGAACAAACAAATGACGTGCGTTGGTCTAACAAACGAATGAGATGCGGTTATCCTATTTAAAAATAAAGTGTGGTTGGCCTAACACAAATGCTTTTAGTGCTGTCAGGTGGATATTTTTATAACAGTTCTCATTCGACGATCGAAATACACTGTGTCATGGCTCCAGTTACCTGTTACTGTTTGCGTTGTAGTGTTAGTTATTCATTTAGTACACAAAACCACCCAGTTCTCTCAGACATCCTTACCATTATGTTCCTGCTCTCAGCCTACCACCAGCCACGATCCAGCATGAATCAATTCCCGTTAGCAACTCAAAGCAAAATATTTAGGCTGTTTCTCTTATGAGCAGTTAATACTGTAGCGCCAAACTCTGGTGAGAGAATTAATGATAAACAGATGAAAAAAAATAATTTTTGTCGCGGCATATTTGATGAGAGCGGGCAACTTTAACTGTCTAGGAAAGGGAAGATAGAACGTTTTGCTTGAATAGAGGTCATGACTGCAGTAAAAATGAATTTAAATTCGCATTTACGGAAATGACAAGTTTTTGCCTCACTCTGAATGATGGTTACCACCAACATCTAATAGCTGGTTGAATACCATTGAATTGAAATACATCTACGAAGATAGACTGTGTTACCGACAAAGGTTCGCTAGGTCTGACGTTTGTGTGACCGTAGAGGTCTTGACAGGTAAGGTAGCTGTAGACATGATGGAAACAAGTACTTGTATTAGTGTCTCCTTCAATATTGACACTCTAGTAACATTTGGCCGGCCCCTCCAATATTGGCAATGGTGGCTTATGAGTGAACATGTTTCATCGCCTTTTGATGAATATGATGTTATTGAGTTATAAATGGAAATACACTTTCCCCACCACGTGAGGAGTCATGGTAACATTTACTGGTAGTATCGCTATTATCATGTAACGAAGAATGAAGATGTTTCCTTTTTTTATTTCCTACAGGAGAAGGATTATGGACACGTTTCCTGATAAATTTCAAGTAATGGGAAGGCGTACCATTTTATTACCATATTCTTTTTTAGGAAGCAGGGTCTTAGGTCTGATATTCCTTCTCGAGGAGCAGGGCCTTGCAGTTGTTTTATCTCTATACTCCTCACTCGAAAAAGGTCAATGCAATTATGTTTTGAATCCTTCTCAAGGAGAAGGGTCTTGACGCTCACTCGGAGAAGGTTTTAAATATAGCTCACATTGCAAAGT
Organism: Gammarus roeselii; assembly: GCA_016164225.1. NCBI lineage: Eukaryota > Metazoa > Arthropoda > Malacostraca > Amphipoda > Gammaridae > Gammarus > Gammarus roeselii. The sequence goes on along the minus strand of SDVV010014524.1, from coordinate 6,153 downwards.
AAAGTCTGACATTTTTCGATGTGATATCTAATCGCATGATGAATTCCTTTTTTCATTGACTGCCTTTCATGCTCGGCTCTTGCCCGGAGGCAATTTAGTCCGATTTTATTTCTGTTCAAAATGAAACAAGCTCAGCGGTGCCGCTCAGTTAAAAATATACAATAGGAGAAATTGAAACAATTGTTTTAGGTCGAAAGCAAACCAAAATGAAAATAAGTCATGAACTGATGATAGATACTGACAGGAAAGATCAAACAAGACTTCGAATGCTGATGTTCTTATTGCCTATTAGTGAAGGGGCTCTTGGTTTCAGTGAGGAAGTGCGGTTCAAGTATTAAAATAACCAGAAGGGAACAGTTTGGGTTATTGCCATCCGAGGGGCACCAAAATTCTGCTTTGGTTCCTTCAAGAAATTTATTTAGAGTTTTCCGAAGAAAAATTAATTCCATCTAAGGGGAGACCAGCAACCTGCTCTGGTTGAATGATAATGAATTTAAAAAGATTTTTCAGTCAAAGGAACTGAGGCCATCTCAGGGAAAAAGTCTAGTTCACTGTTCCTGAAGGTATTGGGAAGGTCCAGAATAATTATTTATGCGATCATAGACTTTTATTATTTTATATTCTTTGGAGAGGCTGTGTCGCCGGGCCATTGTTCTGAAGGCAACAGGGACGGCGGAGTGTGAAGCTGCTTAAATAATGGCCTTACGAGAACAAAAGGCTCGGGTCATTGAAATTGTCTTAACCCTTTGACACTGCAAGATTTTGTCTAGCTGACATGGCGGTGGAGGAAGGCTCTGGAATCAGATGACATTGACCGAGTTGTTCTGTATTTCATTCGACATTCCCCCATGTCGAGGTCTGTGAACTCGACATGAAGGAATGAGACCACGTCAAACCTTGAACTTGAATGGAATCCAATTGAAGGTCATTATATTTTAAGGCTCCAACCCGCCTAATGCTTTTAAAAGGTATTATCTTATTTTTAACTGGGATTATATTTCATGTCGCATTTCTGCTCTTCGTAATCCAATTAAAGTGACAATAGATTAATGACTGCCGGAAGGAGTCCTGAACCATCATTACTTGAGGTGATAGACGGTATTAGATATTGAACGATTGTAGATATTAGATATTAGGCGACGAACAAATGACCGCCAGTGTGTATTATTTTTACAATATATCGCCTGGTTAAATAATTTTTCAATCTTTCTCTACACCCTGCTCTACACATCACTGGGATTGCAGTAATCAATCTCACACTACACCCTGCTCTACACATCACTGAGATTGCAGTAATCAATCTCGCACTACACCCTGCTCCGCACATCACTGGGATTGCAGTAATCAATCTCGCACTACACCCTGCTCTACACATCACTGGGATTGCAGTAATCAATCTCGCGCTACACCCTGCTCTACACATCACTGGGATTGCAGTAATCAATCTCGCACTACACCCTGCTCCACACATCACTGGGATTGCAGTAATCAATCTCGCGCTACACCCTGCTCTACACATCACTGGGATTGCAGTAATCAATCTCGCACTACACCCTGCTCCACACATCACTGGGATTGCAGTAATCAATCTCGCACTACACCCTGCTCTACACATCACTGGGATTGCAGTAATCAATCTCGCTCTACACCCTGCTCTACACATCACTGGGATTGCAGTAATCAATCTATCACTACACCCTGCTCCACACATCACTGGGATTGCAGTAATCAATCTCGCACTACACCCTGCTCTACACATCACTGGGATTGCAGTAATCAATCTCGCACTACACCCTGCTCCACACATCACTGGGATTGCAGTTATCAACTGTTTGCTCCCAAGTTTATCTCTTGTTTTTATATCGAGCGCTGAAAATAACTATTATTTGTATTTTACGTGTTATCATCATAAACTGGATTGGTTTGGTATCACCAAATAAACATCATTCTATGTTGTGAAAAAAAATTACCCATCGCAATTGAATGATCAATAAGACGGATCTGCAGTGAAGCAATGTTAATTTTGAGTGAAACGTGCATAAATCGTATTTTAACAAGGAGCAGTAACTCTAATTCAATTTTCTTGTTTCATACTAAGGAAACTCAATTTGCAGAAATGACTGCAGCTGCGCAAGGAAAGTTAATTGAACATTAATATAATAAAACGGATTGTTAAAGTAGATCTCTTCTGGCTCACAGTCATGACGCGTGTACATTGCAGGACAGAAGGCGACTCTCCGTCCCCAGTTTAACGTCAGTAGTCTTTTTAATCCATCGGCTCTTAGTGACTGGCCTTACATTATTAAGAAACCGGCCAGAATGTCTCATTAGAGATCAGGTAGTCTGCACCTAACGTCTTTAGCATCTCTCCTCACTCCACCTATGGAAGTGTGTACACATTACCCGCTCGACCCGAAGCTGGACAAGTGGGACTCCAGTCTTACAGGGCGGGGAGAACTATACAGAGGATCATTGGACGTGTGGTTCCAATACTTACAGATGCAAGAACACATTTCAATAGGCGTAGATTGCGTTTCTTGAATACAATTCATTCTAATCAAACACACACAATCATACTTGATATTTACTACGGGCTTGACAAAAGATTATTGTAATATCGTAACATATTGATGGAGCATTCATTTAAAAATAAGCAGATCGTGGGAAATATGATTTCTGTTTCCAGGACATGGGACGAAGACCTACACTCTGATCTACACTAACAATATTTCCCCCCACAATAAATTATTGCAAAATATATAACTATTTAAATAAATCATTGAGAAAATGGGGTTCAGGAACAGATGGTGCTAGGCTCTTTCCCCCGCCCCTGGAAAGGTGGCACGATGGACATGTCCTGGCTGGTTCATCTAATCGCCATTAATCTACACTGTCATGCCACGCCTACAAATCAACGGTAGGTAATTCTCCTTTCTTGAACATGTCCTTCGTAAGCCTAGAGTGATAGTAATATTAGGGATAACAAACTTTCTGTGAGGGTGAACTTGTTATCAGGGATAAAAGACTTCATGAGAGCCTGAACTTGTTAGCCTCGAGTGAGAGTAATCTAAGTTAGCAATAACTGCTTGATATCCTCCGCTCGTTAGTCTCGAGCGATACTTTCCTCCGAGGCATGGGCGAGTCAACTTTTGAGCCACATCTGCACTTGGATTGTGATCTGTGTAATGTTACTGTTGTTGCGATCTAGAGCATTGCTTCAATAATTATATCAACGAATCATTCAATGTGAATATTGTAATTATACAAATGTATGCGAATGGGGATCGGATTAGTGTTTTGATAAACATTGTAGAATGATTGCCATAAATCGTGTTTCGACCTGACTGATTTACTTCCCTAAGCTTTAATGGAGTATTAGAAAGACCGTCAAACTGTCATCTTGTTATGTTCAGGGGTAATCATCTTGTTATGATAACAGTTAACCAGCCGCTCAAGCAGCTCGCCAAAACAAGGTCGAGGACTTGGGAACAAGATAGGCTCTGCCTAAACAACTGATGCTGTATTGCTAATTGCTGATTGACACTTGAATAAGAGCCGATTATATCTCACGATAAGCGTTGGCTAATTAATTCCCAGCAACGCGTGAATTCAATTGGAAACTATTCCAAATGTTAGTAGTTTGGAACTGTTTTTTATTCGTCCAGAGATAAGTTGTTTGTTCAATGACCCATTATTGGGCGATTGACATCGTATGAATGATTTCTGCTTGTCGTCAGACGGTTTTGTTTTTTGTCCAATTAAGGGAAAACTTTTACCAACAAATAGCGAATACGTCATTACTTTTCATGTGTTTCTAGCATATTTTCCTGATATCCTTCCTTTATTTTTGATCAAATTCAAATTTTTCCTCCGTGACAGAGCGTCGAAGTATCATTTTTCAAAAGCGTTTCCCACGATTACCGCCGCATGAATAGTTCCACTACGGTCGCTTACTCTCGTAGCATAATATCTTCTGGTCAAGTCTTCTAGGCCAGTGAACGGAGTCAGGGCCGATATATAAGCGCTGTTCTCTGCCGCACTCCCTGCTGGGAATTGTCGTCGTGGCGCTCTCTTAAATGGATTTAATCGGGATACAACGCTATTCTCTCTTTATCTGGGCTTGCTTCTGGTTGTAACCACCATCTGCTGAACTCATTAGCTGCTGGACCCCTTAACAACTGCTCCCGCCACTGATTGTACTCGCCAGCGGCTGTACTCGGCACCGACTGGACCCGCCACCGGTTTGACCCGCCACCTGCTGGACCTGCCACCTGTTGGACCTGCCACCAGCTGGACCCGCCATTGACTGAGCCACCGGACGCTGGGCACCTAACCAGCTGGACTTGATATTCATTCAAACCGCCACCGACAGACCTTTCAGACGCTGGGCACCTAACCAGCTTGAACAGCTACTGATTTGAACCGCCACCGACAGTGCTGCCTTGTGTTGTGTTGTGATGTTGCCAACATGCCTCTTTTCCCGTCCTCCTTTAGCTGCCTTGCATGCGTTCACTGATCCCCATGGCAACATGAATTTCATGGCATAGAGGAGAATAAGGACAGACTCGTTGGAATAAGCAATGTTGGCAATGACTTAGCTATCAGCAGTTGGTTTAAAATAAGGAACAGAAGAATGTATTTGTAAATTCCTGGTAGGAGCAGGGGGAGTGTGTGACATCAAAAACAGTATGCGATAAAGTTTGTGGTCGCCATTGTGGGGATAAACGACCATATTGTTGCTTTCGAGAGAGAAGAACGATCTTGCAAGGAGCTGTCATTATAGAGTGAGTTCGTTGATGACACAGCTAGAGGAAAATTCTTAAATGGGTCAGAAGTTAATTTCTATCAGGATCGTGTGCGTTACCACTAATATCTTAAAAAGAATTTCCGAATTGTTATTTTTGCTTCCTCACACTTGTTTCAAATTATAAATGTAGTAATTATAAATGAAGTAAATTATAAATGTAGTATGCTTCCCGATGGCCGAATCCATATAGTTTCATTAACTTTTTTCCCGTTGTCTTATGCACAATTCCGACAGCATTATATACCATCCAAAGCCTTCAGCTCTCTGGGAAGAAACTGACGATTATCCGTGAATGATATCTCTGTTTCCTAATGCTGAAAACAAATTCAGGAAGCCCTGGTTACCATGACAACAAATAGCCGTGGTCACCATGGCAACAAGCGGCCCTGGTTGCCATGACAACAAGTGGCCTTGGTCGCTATGACAATAGGAGGCTATACTTGCGATAGTCACAGGACGCCTTGGTTGTCACGGCCAAAGGAGGCTCTGGTTGTCATGGAAACAGGACGCCCATGCTGCTATGGCAATAGGCACAGGTAGCCTTGGCCACAGAGCTGAAGCCTCTGATTGCTATAGCAACAGGAGACCTTGGTTGTTATAGCAACAGGAAGCCCTGGTTGCCATGGCAACAGGAGGTGCAGGCAATTAATTGACGAGCGCTCATTAGTCGGATCGGCGAGAGGTCCCGTAAACAAGCTGGCAGCGATGCATCTGCTGGTTCATGAAGCTGGGAGCGATTCATCTGCTAGCTCATGAAGCTGAGAGCGATGCATCTGCTGGTTCATGAAGCTGGGAGCGATTCATCTGCTAGCTCATGAAGCTGAGAGCGATGCATCTGCTGGCTCATGAAGCTGGAGGCGATGCATCTGCTGGCTCATGAAGCTTGGAGCGATTCATCTGCTGGCTCATGAAGCTGAGAGCGATGCATCTGCTGGCTCATGAAGCTGGGGGCGATTCATCTGCTGGCTCATGAAGCTGGGGGCGATGCATCTGCTGGCTCATGAAGCTTGGAGCGATTCATCTGCTGGCTCATGAAGCTGAGAGCGATGCATCTGCTGGCTCATGAAGCTGGGAGCGATTCATCTGCTGGCTCATGAAGCTGGGAGCGATTCATCTGCAGACTTATGCAGCTGGCAGTGATGCTTCTGCTGAATCATGAAGCTGGCACCGATGCATCTGCTGACTCATGAAGCTGGCAGTGATGCTCCTACTGACTCATGAAGCTGGGAGCAAGGCATCTGCTGACCTTGAAGCTGGCAGCGATTCATCTGCAGACTCATGGAGCTGGCAGCGAGGCATCTGCTGACTCATGAAGCTGGCAGTGATGCTCCTGCTGACTCATGAAG
>SDVV010014523.1:0-14781 GCA_016164225.1 Gammarus roeselii | reverse complement strand
GAAATTAACTATAAAAAATAAATACATGGCACCATCAGTACCGCCTTCCCGCGGGCTTAGAGCAGTAGACCGCTTTAGCTCGATGCAGTACTTCACTCTCGTGCCGTCTGTGGATCAGAAAGGCTCCATCACCATTCTCCTGTCAAATGGAGCAACTCCTCAGCCGAGAGAACACAGGAGAAAACCAAGACATAAATTTTTGACATGTTGACCTATTTATATCTATTAATATTTCAGGCCAATTTTCAGCCACAAATGATAGGTTGTGTTATGGATGTATAATTGTCAATTTTCATTTGCATGCACAGCCACACTAGGATTGTATAGGACAACCGGTGGCTGATGCATTTAATTTAATTTAATTTGATATAATTGAATTAATTATTGCACTAATCCAAAGTAAAAATCAGTATCACGGTTTTTATTGTTTTTCAACCCTATGGCTCATGGGCAAGTAATTACGTTGAATGCTTGAATGAAAGCAATTTCACAGACACACCTCTGTTGCCAGAAGGTTGGGGCTTCAACACAGTCGCCAGGGAGTTGTGGCCCCACCTCTGTTGCCATTAGGCTGTAGGTGCAGAACCTCTTCTGTCAGCAGAGGATTGTGGACCCATGTATGTTATCTGAGATTAGCGGCCCCGCCTCTTTTGCCGGTGGGTAACAGCTCCACCTCTATTGCCAATGAATTGTGGCCCCACCCTTTTTGCCAGAGGGTTGCGACTTCCTCACCTGAAATCTTCTATCATTTCAGCTGAGTACGTCCGAAAGAATATTAGTCAGTGTTAATGACGTACGAAGAAATAAGAAAGATTTTGATAATGTAAATCATGATATGTAACGATGCTTTCCCCGCCACAAAATTCATAAATCAAAGTATCTGTGGCAAAATCGACATTGAATTTTAGTCTTCCCTACGATTAACGGTTTTGTTCATCAAAACCAAACAATAAAATAAAAATGTGCATAGATACATGCACATTTGCTGGCAACAATATCAACAACTCACAAATGTTCTCCATCTCACAAGAACACTCTACTGCTTACAAACTTTTGTAATTCATAAAATAGTACATTTCTTCTGCGCGAGGTTGGGCTCTATATAATCCGTGTAAATTATCTCGACACCGACATCGTTAGCAAGTTATCAAAGTTTGCTGACGACATTAAACTCTGCCACAAGGCGGACTGTTAGTAGGATAGCATGACTATCCAAAGGGATTTTGATAAGCTAGGGGACTGGTCTGACAAGTAGCAAATGAACTCTAGTATGGAAAAATGCACCATTATTCACATCGGATCATAAAATCTAAATTCTGCTTAAGCGACGGCAGATTTTCATCAGCGTGTGAATTAAAGTACCCATATGCTCCTTTTAAGTAGACACAATACCTAGTTTGAGTTTTTTTGATTCAACCTCTGGGGCAAGCCGACAGGCATGCGCTCGAGAAAATGTGTGAGTCCGTTGAGCGTATGGGCGTGTCCGTCACTGCTCAACCGTCTGAGATGCGACCGACCACCTGAAACCTAATGACTTATCTTCACATCTCTATTCGCCCGCTCCTGAAAATGTCATCTGACACTCGACCGTCTTTTCTCCCGGGCTAAAATGTCCCGGGTAGTGGTGGGGTAGCAGCCAGTAGGTAGTGGTGATGGTAGTTGTTGGCCTTCTCTTTTCAATCCAAACAATTTTCTTTTTACTGTATGTGTAGGGGAATTCCTAAAGCTTCGTTGACTATCCCCCACCTTTCTTTCAGAGAAACAACTCGACATGAGCACTTGTACTTGTTTTGTTTCCTTACTCTAATCAGAACTAATCTACCACTACTAGGTAATCAACACCATCCAAGCGCTCAAACTTTCACTCGATTTTTTTTAATACCTTCAACAATTTGATGATCACAACACAATCGTTTGATTGCTGTCAACTTTTCAGCTAAAAATTATTAAATTAACGAGTTACCATAACTCAGCCCAGTTTTCAGTCCTCATAACGAACTGATGGTTCTACTAGGAATCCATTTTTACTGAGGTTAGTGGGTCTCAGTAGAGCAGCGCGTCCTTGCCACAGTCCGCACCATTTCTCAGTCCTTTTAACGAGCCGATGGTCTAATTAACACTCCCATTTCTGGAAAGTTCATTTGACCGCAGTAATGTTGCATGCTCTCGTCATAGTCCCTGCCTTTCTGTTCTCCTTATCATCAGCAGCAGGTCAATGCGACTCCATTCAAATGCAGTCTTCATTTTTTTTACCCTCGAGCTGAGAATAAACTAGCAGCCTAGGCTTCTCATGAGTAAATGCCAAACTTTGGAATTAGATCAGCAGAACTTGCCTTCTTCGACCAATTCAGTTCAGGCGAGCGAACAAATAAAAAACTTTATAGATGAGAAATAAATTTGATCGACTTTTCATACGCAGGAGATAATATTGGAAAGCGAGGGAATGGCATTATAATGTTGATAAGGGCAAGAATACGTGGTTTGTAATGGCTCCTCGTCAATTGCTAACTAAGTTACGGAAAAAATCTTTCAATTCGGTTGAGGCTTAACACTCAGAAAATTATAAATGTTGCTTATTAGTTTTCTGTGGAACGACAAACTGGCCAGCCCACACTAGCGTTTTGAGACCATTTATTCCCAGTCAAGTAATCAATAAACTATTCTTACTTGTCAGCCGCCTGAACGTCAGCAGTTACCCTCCCCTATTCGCTCGATGATCCCAATTGCATCTTATATCTCAATACACTTACCAGCTTTTTCTTCTTCAAAATGATCATGCATGAGCCATAACATGGGTATGCATTGCATGCTACAGCATGGCCATCCCGTGCTATTCGTCCAGGCACTGCTTGTAAATTTGCTTCCAAGACGGTGCCCGGATCCCCGACTACACTGCTGGCACTCACAGCCGATACCCAAGTCATGGCACTCTCTAGACCCACCTACGGCACCCTCGACCGGCGACTGTGCCCGGGCCCCAGCTGCATGACACTGCACAAACATGCGCTACCACTGCCATCACTAGTGCGATTAGGAACAGTTGTCTTGATTATAGAGAAAAAATAGTAAATGCAGGAATAAAATGTGTCGAACTTGAATGAACCACTTCATTGCATACTTAAAGCTGTTTCTCAGTTTTCCTTGTACCAATGACAGTCAGAATCCAGTCCTCCGTGAGCGCTGGTACAACGAGAGAGGTTGTGACAACTTGCAAAACAGCCCCAGTAAATCGTGTTATACGATACCAGTCAGGTCGTGACGGGTGTTGTACGACACCAATTCACCGTGACTAGCATTTGAAGGGGATTGATAGGCCATTTGGAAGGACTAATCTTGATTGGAATTCTTCCCTGGGATTGGTTGGCTGAAGAACGACTCTGATTGGGCAGTGCAGAGCTACGAGGTCCCATTGGCTGATTGGGAGAATCAGTCTGAAATTGAGGGACGTAAATACTGAGTCGATCCTCACCATGGTGCAGGGGATCATTCCTGATAACCATCGCAGAGAAGGAAAAGACCTAACATGATAACATCTGAACACAATCAGCAATATATTCAATGATGTAGTCATCATGGAACATAAGATCTTTTAGGAATGTAAATTATTGCTGCTGAGTGCAGGAGGTGGATTGGAATTCGTGATTTTATTTATTACATACAATTCTTGTATATAAAATATAAGTATAATTTTATAATAAAAATTTATTGAAATAATGATATATATGATTCTCGGCTTAAGCCTAATCCTCTAATCATATCTTATTAATTATATTTATTTATCTAATTTTTTGATTATAATTTGTTACTTATTCCTGATAACCATCGCAGAGAAGGAAAAGACCTAACATGATAACATCTGAACACAATCAGCAATATATTCAATGATGTAGTCATCATGGAACATAAGATCTTTTAGGAATGTAAATTATTGCTGCTGAGTGCAGGAGGTGGATTGGAATTCGTGATACCAGCCAAGCAATGCATTAAAGATAAATTGAAAAATATCAGAGTATCCAACAAACTTCTACACATAATTAATTTACGTTCAAATAAAAATATACTATTTTCCAGGACTTGCAACCGAATTTGACGTTCTAAACTCAGTGAGCCCATCAATGACAGCTGCAATGAGCGCTTTCATCTTATAAACCGACTTCTAATTGAATCATTTCGGTCTCGGTTGGATACCATCCGGACTCCGTAAATGGCCGCCGTTTTCGGTAAGAGGGCCGCTCTGTTTAGCAAGACTGGAGCATTCAGGAAAACTACTGTCACTTCCTTCATGAAGCAATTTCAGAAGGACTATACATAGATTGTGCCGGCTTCAAAAAGACAGCCACCAACTTCAGAAATACTGAAATCATCGGAAGAGAGACACGTTATCTTACGCAAAACGCTTGCATTCAGAAAAGAAGGGCCCTACCGTGCTGCAAACCAGCTCTCGCAGTCTCATTATCCGCCGCATGGAAATGCAAATAAGTTGACTCAGCGTTCCCGAGGCCCAGGGAGTTGCTGGAGCAAAGCTCTCTCATTAGGGCTATTAATGGGATGGGATTCTTGGTCAGACGCGGGGTCACTTTGGAGCAAAGCATTTTGTATCGACTAACTATCATGAAATTGCAACACAGCTGAGATTAGGAACCGGGACTAAGAGGCAAGGAATTGGGAAACCTTCACCGTTGCGACAAATAAGCTTAGCATCAATACCAGCAACATAAAGTTATTGCGTGATTTGAGCCAATGAGGGTGAGACCAACATATAGTTGGCAATAACCACAATTTGTACGCACCGCGGCTGAGCCACGCCGCCGACACTTCTGAAGTTGCTAGTTTCATTGGGCTGATTGGTGGGTTGCAGCAATACCTCCAAGCAAATCAGGTGCAGCGACAGAGATGGACATGAAGGGACAAGTTTGTTGCAGGTCAAACTGTATTCCCTGGTAATTGTACGGGATAGTAAGTGGACCTGCAGCCCATCAACGTCACTCACGAATATGAGCCAAGTCCGCGACCTTCTTTGATGAAGATGAGATGGTGTCAATGACATATAAATTACGGTAAAATGATATTGAGCCTGGTAACCTCTCCTCAACTGCACTGCTCTGCGCAGTGCACGGGAGATGTCAAGTCTCAATGAATGAGAATATGATATTCCTCTACAATATGGTTGTAACAATTTTACCTCGATTTTGTTTCCAGTTAAATAATTCTATGAAATCTTTTTCGTCGAACAGAGAGGGATATTTGGCAAGTGAATCGTATTTTATACTTCACTTGTGGCAAAATACAGTGGGACAGGCTTTGCAAATATGACTGGCGGAATTGAAGAACCTCTATTATAAAAAAATCTGGGTACAGATGGGTACATATATGCGACGGCGTCACTTATTCTATTGTCGATCAAATCCTCTATTATGCTGATGTCTGCATCTATAGAAAGGTGACTACTTTCACAACATGATCTGCATGTCTGTATGCGGTAGTGGTTATTTCGTTGTTGATATAAGCCACTGTAAGTCAGTTTGTATCACCGATATTGCTTGTCCCAGATAGGGTAACGTGTCTCATTTGTTACCCTGCTATTGCCTGTCACAGATAGGGTAGAGTGTATCATTCGTTTCACTGATATTGCTTGTCACAGATAGGATAGGGTGTATCATTTGTTTCACTGCTTTTGCCTGTCACAGATAGGGTAGGGTGTATCATTCGTTTCAGTGATATTGCTTGTTACAGATAGGATAATGTGTATCATTCGTTTCACTGATATTGCTTGTTACGGATAGGGTAGGGTGTATCATTCGTTTCACTGATATTGCTTGTCACAGAAATAAGAAGATATATCATTCGTATCCCTGATATTGTTTGTCACAGATAGGGTAGGGGGTATCATTCGTGTCACTGATATTGCTTGTCACAGATGGGGTAGGGTGTATCATTCGTTTCACTGATATTGCTTGTCACATATAGGGTAGGGTGTATCATTCGTATGTATCTTTCATGTCTCCTTTATTCGCCTTCACCTCTCCTTTACTATCACTATCCTTCTGTATCCTTCATGTCTCCTTTATTCGCCTTTACCTATACTTCACCATCACTATCCCTGTATTCTTCAATCCTATTTATTTCTACGTTTCATTATAACGGAGAGATGGAACTTGGAGGAGCATGGGAGGTTTACCTTAACATTAGCGCAATCTTGGCGACGGTTGGAGTCGGATGGACGGAGTGTGAGAAGATGGAGTGGGGGAATATTACTGGCTTACAAAGAGATTTGAAATTGTTGCTGTACTGGATTTTTCGTTTATTGTGAATTGTTGGTTCTCAGTAGAGCTGACGTCAATGACAAATATAGAATAGTGAACCCAGTGAGAGAAGCCCAAGGTTGAAACCCGCGCACGTCTTTGAACAGTAGGTTCCTGATGAACTGATACCGGCATATTAAGTGACTATTTAACAATACGCTCTGAAAACTGTTTTCAGTGTTCAGACTAGAAACTCTGTTTCTGAATGGGTCTTCATAATTATTGTTACAGTCTTGCTCAGGTCGAAATGTCATCGATGGAACGATAAATTATATTGTTCATTCATAACTTTGACATCCTTGCAACGCTGCCGAAGTTTGTCGTCTGTCCCTGACCATGTTAGAAAGGAAAATTACAAATTGCGGTTATAGAGTACCCTGAGTTCGAGTTACGTGCCTATTTATTTCCCCGTCATAGAGCTTGTCTATCCAAACGAACCATGCACCAAAACGAAGCACTTTGTAGCATGGCGACGTCCACTTATGGTTGATCTTGACGAAAAGGTAGGCAATGCTGATTTCGATTGCTAGGAGCAATACAAAAATATTCATCAGAATTATCCTCCTTTTATGAACACTATCTGCACAAAATGTCAGTTTTTAATGTTTAAATAATGAATTGAGTGCAATTACGGGTACACATTTTTGACAAAAACCCAATACGTGACCTCTTTGCTACTCTTCATTTGCATTCCTTCTTGGTGTTCCTTCTAGTGAGTCTGACGACAGGTCTTTGCGTAAATCAAGTGTCACTGTTCAGTTCTTGGGAACCATCTGTATGCAACAAGGCGTAACTGTTCAGTTCCTGCGAGCCATCTGTATGCACTGGGGAGCGAGTGTAAATCAAGGTTTTAATCAATTGCTGAATGTGGTAAACTGGAGCTTTGGTGCAGCGAGGGGAGAAGCAATTGAGTTAAGGGGCAACTGGGCCAAGGGGTAACATGGACAGAGGAGTGGGCAATTGGGACAGGGGGGGGGCATCTGGGGCAGGGGAATGTGGCAATTGGGCCTCGCGTAGTAAGCATACAGCAACAAGGGGAGGGGACAGCAGGGACAAAAGCCCGAGGTTAAGGACGGTATTTCAGGAAAACTGAACATCGTCGTACAATTGATGTAAAGACGAAATAACACCATAGAAGAACCTTGAGGAACGGAGATATTGGACTACAGATAGATAGATATAGATGGAGTGTATAATTGAAAAGTGGAATTTTGTGATGAACAACACATCGTGGAAACAGCTGACTATCGGTCAGTGATGGTAGGAATGATGGGAAAAACAAAAAATATAGGGACATATCGACATCAAGATGGGAACAGAAGGGCTTCTGGGAATGTACGAGTAGAGAAGATACTGAGATATTTAATACACCAACTCAATGTGAAGTGGGTTATGATCTTCAAACAGTAACTTTTTCAATTGGATCCAATCAACCCTGCTGAGTTGTCAGTCCGCCGATGAACAAACTGTGTAGTTTATTCCACGGCGCACAGTCGTCGATGTGTAGCCAGACTGGTGGTCAACTAACCTCCCCGTGTCTCTTACAACGCAAACGGTAAAAAAAAATAGAAGCCTTGAAAAAAAAGTCGTATTTTGCAGTAGATTTGAATTTCCATAGAACGGTAGAAGCGAACCTGAGGGCGAAACACTCTGGCAGTGGGCCGTCATCAGAGGGCGCGCTGCTGGAAATGACCCGTAACATTAAAAAAAAATGTGCACCCAAACGACGTCTCGCAAGTCTGATAGTCGTTGTTTTAAGAGTGTGCGAAGCTTGCAAGGAATGAAACTTTGTTCTGAATTGTTGTTGTGTACATACCGTTATCCGCACTTCATCTTATGTAACGTACATCTGCATAACACAAGCTCATAGATACGAAGAAAGGTGTTGAAAAGTGATTACCTTGATTATGTACATCTTTTCTTGACTTTGTATTCCAGTCGTGCAGCGGTATAGTTGCTATCTGTTTATCTGGTTGAACCAGTGATGGGCAGTCCCTTGCTTTGCTAGCAGCTGCTGCTAATTTGCTGACTAGGGAATACACGATAGAGATTGGTCCTTCAGGAGACCTGAACGAAAAGGCGGGAATAAACTCAAGAAGAATGATCCCTTGATTGTCCTGGTGATTTAGAACGCAATTGAGAACGAGTGTAAGAACAGGAACTGGATAGGAGGTGACGACGAACATCGCCGAAGAACATCGCTGACGACGACTGACGACGATCATCGCCGTGTGCTGGAGTGGAACCTACTGTTCAAAGACGTGCGCGGGTTTCAACCTTGGGCTTCTCTCACTGGGTTCACTATTCTATATTTGTCATTGACGTCAGCTCTACTGAGAACCAACAATTCACAATAAACGAAAAATCCAGTACAGCAACAATTTCAAATCTCTTTGTAAGCCAGTAATATTCCCCCACTCCATCTTCTCACACTCCGTCCATCCGACTCCAACCGTCGCCAAGATTGCGCTAATGTTAAGGTAAACCTCCCATGCTCCTCCAAGTTCCATCTCTCCGTTATAATGAAACGTAGAAATAAATAGGATTGAAGAATACAGGGATAGTGATGGTGAAGTATAGGTAAAGGCGAATAAAGGAGACATGAAAGATACAGAAGGATAGTGATAGTAAAGGAGAGGTGAAGGCGAATAAAGGAGACATGAAAGATACAGAGGTTTGTTTCTGAATTGATTTCATGGGTAAGGACATTCTTGACGGAGGATAAGCTCTATTTATGAAGCTAATGAAACACAGTTATAGTATGGATTCGTTTAATCCGGAGCACAATTCCAAAATTCACCTGGCTTCTCGAACAGATTGCAGCAGTGTTGAAGCACGAATTGAGAATCACAAGGAGTATCAAGACGAAGGTACGCACACACTTAACTATATGAAACCAGAGTTGACCCTGTCGACAAATAGTACCACACTCGCTGGTATCACTCGAGTTACGCGACCTTGTAGGAAGTCCAACTGGTGTTGCTCAAACCCACTGAGCCGCTCCCGAAACCGATTGTTTAACGAGGAAAATGCCAGGCCAGAAAAGAGCCATGACACCGCTGTTGTATCACTGCCTTTGAAGCGGCGGCGAACAACTGTTTGCCCGCTTCCCCCCATACAGGAGCGGCCTGACCGTCACTAGAGGTCAATCAATTTTTGAGCCGAGGCTGACCCGTCTGCGATAATTTCGCACCAGCAAAGGCAGACCACCATTGAAGCAGAAAACAAGACATCCTAAGTTAGCTTCCATAGAAAAATATTTTATGTTGTCACATCACAACATCTGTTAAAACATACCTCACGTTTGAACATACCATCTCCCGTTTGGTCCTTTGGCCCTCTCCTAAGGCCGGGGTCTAGCCCGCTCGGCCAGATGTTGTCATGTCTGGGTCGGTTCTGTTCCCCTAGCTACCTTACCCGTGCCTGGCCCTAGTTTTGTCGTCCCTCAGATTAAATAGACCAATCTCCCGAAGGTACTCTCGACACCTCGCGCTCATTGGCCTTGAACATGGTTACGTCACTACCGATGTCACTACCCGCAATGACGTCATGGCAAGTCGTTGAAATAAAGGGCACCCTTTCTAGCACAAAAAGTGTATTACATTACATCGTCCGTCCGCCTCACTTTCACGGCCAAGGTCCGCTAATGCTGAGACACTCCTCCCCTTCAATTTATCTCCTTCCACACCCGTGTTCCGCCTCATTGTTGCGGTCAAGATCCGTAAACGTCGCTAATATTTTTTTCCAGTCCACATTGCCTCCCAGACTTCGTTCCGTAGCCTCCCTCACGCAGCCAAGGTCATCTAAAGTAGCGATGATCCTATCCCACTCCACATTGCACATCACTCTCCGTCCAGCCGACTGCCTCTGGTGGCAACGATCCGGTAATGTCGCAATAATCCTTGTCCACCCGTCCTTCCTACTCACACTCCGTCCCTTCACTTCCTCCTTCTCACACTCCGTCCCTTCACTTCCTTCTTCTCACACTCCGTTCTTCACTTCCTTCTGGCGATCAAGGTGTTTTAATACGCGATAATCTTACTCAGCTCATTCTTTCCTCCCACCCTCCGCCCCCGCCTTTTCTGGCGACCAGAGTCTGCTAATTTCATTATTGACGTAAACCTCAAGGCAGACAATATTTACGACTAACAGACCATAAAAATAGCAGTAAAATTGGGCAGTCTTTTTTACGCCCGTAATAACTTCAACTTCCGGAAAAATAGCAGAACAGGGAACGTGAGCAACTCTTTCGGTGGTGGATTTGGCGAAAATTATTGAGTTTCGGAGTTAGCTGAACTGCCTGGGTAATAATATTAACAGCAATATAATAATGCAGATTTTCAGTGTATGATATTAGACCTTTTCATAATCGGGAAATGAAGACTTGACTCGAAGAGAAGTTTAATAAATAAATGTAGTTGGAAGATGTACGGGGATACTTGAAACAGATAATGAATGCAAAGATCAAATCAAACAACGATGTCACTGCACTTCAGCTCTGGCTACACAGTTCACCACCGAGAATAGTCGCCATCACTGCCAGTTCAACTCAGGCTATACAGTTCACCACCGAGAATAGTCGCCATCACTGCCAGTTCAACTCAGGCTATACAGTTCACCACCGAGAATAGTCGCCATCACTGCCAGTTCAACTCCGGCTATACAGTTCACCACCGAGAATACTCGCCATTACTGCCACTTTAACTCAGGCTATACAGTTCGCCACAATGAATAATATCTGTTAATGACAGTTCAACTCAGGCTATACAGTTCACCACAATGAATAATATCTGTTAATGACAGTTCAACTCAGGCTATACAGTTTACCACAATGAATAATATCTGTTAATGGCAGTTCAACTCATGCTATACAGTTCACCACAATGAATAATATCTATCACTGCCAGTTCAACTCAGGCTATACAGTTCACCACCGGGAATAATCGCCAAAACGCTCCTCATCATTTCTCAACCTTCGTTTTTCTCCACAACTCTTTTGTTCCGTTTGAATTATGAACGAATTGTAAAGCCCCTCGCGAGCCCACGGCCTGAGTCGTCGCTATGCTCTTAATGTCCTAGAAAACTGCTCCTCTTACACCCACACAACAGCTGCCATTGTGGGCATTAATGGAAGCCGCCCTCGGTTCTTGTCCTCGGTGCCCGGCAGCTTCCGCGTTATTGTTATTCCGCCTGAAACGACCTCCGGAGTCGGCAATTCTGAAAACTCTTTCAGAAACATGAGTGCTGTTAAAAACATGGGCGTCGCTGTGTCATGGATACTTTCTATAGACTCAAAACAGAGTTCAGTTTCATAAATAAAAGTTAATATTTTGTGAGCTCAGTGAAAAACAAAAAGAAGCTCATCTCAGAATAAGCTGCCAGACACTCACTGAGGATACAAGTGAATAGGTGTTGAGTTTATAATTTCTTAGGAGTCAATTAATATTAATGAATCTATCACGGTTTTTGCTCTCCCAGACATGTTGCTGCCAATTGACGGCGACAGCAAAATGCAAAGGCGTGTGTTAAGAAGCATGGATACTGAGGTATGTATACTTACGACAACATCAAGATACACAGGCCTGTGTTGCGGAGCAAGGATACTGAGATATGTATAGTGACGACAACATCAAGATACACAGGCGTGTGCTATGGAGGAGGGATACTGAGGTATGTATACTTACGACAACATCAAGATACACAGGCGTGTGTTGCGGAGCAAGGATACTGAGATATGTATAGTGACGACAACATCAAGATACACAGGCGTGTGTTGCGGAGCAAGGATACTGAGATATGTATAGTGACAACAACATCAAGATACACAGGTGTGTGTTGCGTAGCAAGGATACTGAGATATGTATAGTGACGACAACATCAAGATACACAGGCGTGTGTTGCGGAGCAAGGATACTGAGATATGTATAGTGACGACAACATCAAGATACACAGGCGTGTGCTATGAAGCATGGATCCTGATATATTTATCATAGATTTGAGCTTCTTTCTAATCTCACAATTCTAAGTCACTGCCTCGAGAGCTGATAAAGCGATGCTTGACCACACCACCCAATGTACCATGCAAAAATCACCCAATGTTGTTGATTGACAGACAAGTCACGAACACGCATCAGCATCGGATAGGTCCGCTGAGACATAAGCTCTAATCAGCCTTGCCACCCACGCCAGGGCCGAACGATTCCGTTAATGGCAAGATTGAAGCCCCCGTCCTGCTGCCTTGGCGACCTTCCAGGCTCATCGCCCCCTTGTTAATGATTCTGATTTTCTTTTCCCGATTAGGGGCTTCCTGCCCTTCTCTTCCCTGTCTAACATGTGAGCTATGAGGATTTATTTTTTCAGTAAACCGAGACCTCTATTAGTCCGGACCGGGTTGTCAACAATCATAACGGGGTTATCATCAATCATCAATCCCTACCGGGTATTCATCAATCGTCAATCCTGATTGGGTTATCATCAATTATCAATCCTGACCGGGTATAAGTCAATCATCAATCCTGACCGGGTCGTCTTCAATTCCATAATAATTGCTGCCTCAAAATCTTTCGTTGTAAAGGTGCCCGATCGGGAAAAATATCGTCTCTACAAACACAATCAACGATGATGTGGTGGAGATGTGCTTAACTGAACATAGTGAAATGATGCATGGTATTGAAATATTTGGCATTAATATAAGAATACACATGTAGGATAATTTACATACGTTGTCATACATTTAATTATTGTTTACTTAAGATAAGATGTAAAGTCACTACGATAAGATATTTTTTGTCAAGTACTATCCAAACCAGCGAATTCAAAATAACCTATACAAATAGAACTGCCTTTGCAATACCCTGGTTTTGCCCACCATTTGTTCCAACGGTACATGAGCTAACTCTGTCTCTTTTGGATGACTGATCTCAACTGCCTCGTGATCAAATCAGTCTCAACAGAGCGCTGTGCCGCCATTCCAATCACGCCGGGATGGCAACGGCAGGACTGTGCCGGCCAACAGCAAGGAATAATATAAGAGAAGGCTGGTCACTATTGGGGCCAGGCTTCCTCTGGCACCAGGCGATCGCCATAGACGGCTTTCAACCCCAGGCATCCGACACCGGGCTGCTTCCAGAAGTGAGCTGTCGACAGCGGGCGGCTTACATCACCAGGCATCGACGCCGGGCGGCTTCCAGCAGTAAGCTGTCGACAGCGAACGGCTTTCATCAACAGGCATCGACGCCGGGTGGCTTCCAGCAGTAAGCTGTCGATAGCGGGCGGCTTTCATCACCAGGCATCGACGCCGGGCGGCTTCCAGCAGTAAGCTGTCGACAGCTGGCGGCTTTCATCACCAGGCATCGACGCCGGGCGGCTTCCAGCAGTAAGCTGTCGACAGCGAACGGCTTTCATCAACAGGCATCGACGCCGAGTGGCTTCCAGCAGTAAGCTGTCGACAGCGGGCGGCTTTCATCACCAGGCATCGACGCCGGGCTGCTTCCAGCAGTAAGCCGACGACAGCGGGCGGCTTCCAGCAGTAAGCTGTCGACAGCGAACGGCTTTCATCAGCAGGCATCGACGCCGGGCAGCTTCCCGCGTTAAGCGGCCGACACCGGCCGGCTTCCAGCACTAGGCGTCCGACACCGGCGACTTTCAGCAGTAGGTTACCGACACCGGGCTGCTTGCAGCAGCAGACATCCGACACCGGCGAAATTTATCACAAAGTTACCGACACCGGCGGCTTCCTGCAGTAAGCTGCCGACAACAGGCGGCATCCAGAGTCAGGTATCCGACACCGGGTGGCTTTCAGCCCCAGGCCTAAGACACCGAGGTGCTTCCAGCACTAAGCAACTGACACCGAGCAGCTTCCAGCACCAGGCCATCAACAACGGGCTGTTTCCAGCCCCAGGCTATCGACAACGGCTGTTTCCAGCACCAAGGCCCGTTACCTGGCGTCCTCCGGTGCAGTGACAGCCTCTAGCTAGGTCTGATTGTCTCGCACGATCCAATACGATAGTCCTGCCTGGACTTCTTGTGGTATTGGAGTAAATGAAATTAAAATATATCATTTCAAAACATATTTCAAAACTAATACATATTACAAAAAATTGATTCGGTATTTTTCACATCCAAGAACTGTGTAATAATTTGAAAGATCGGAGTACGTGCGAAATTATGTACAAGGAATATATATACTTCACATATCTTACGCTGTTAATCAAACGAATTCGAAACACCACATCGCCTCGATGAAAGTTCAAAGAGAGAACATTAACATAAATTAGGAAAAGTATCGACGCCTGTAAAGTTTAAATAAGCAAAGCGCCACCCAATCTACTTTTTTTCGTAGCCTTCTTACCTTCGTTCAACCCCTTGCTACTCTACACCACCAGGGAGCAGAGCATGGTTGAGGCGACCAGATTCAACGTCCAGTACAAAATAGTTCCAAGAAATACATATATTAAATGTGTGTAGATTTACATAAATA
>SDVV010014522.1:0-14781 GCA_016164225.1 Gammarus roeselii | reverse complement strand
AATGTATCTCATTTGTTTCGCTATTTCCAGGTATATTTTCATAGGTTTTATCCGTAGCGCCTGATGATCAGTGATAGAGATTTAAAATTTGAGCTCCTCGTATTTATTTCAACATTGTGTTGTGCTTTTAATTTATCAACTACTGAGTTCGTAAGTTCAGTAGTTGATAAATACGGATGTAGTCAATTCTACTGCTGTAGTTATTCCTGCTCATGTAGCTATTGTTACTGCCTTGCCTTCTGCTACTCATGTTGTTACTGCAATGGCTGCTGATACGGCCGTTGCTACTGCTGCTGGCACAGCAACTGTAACTGGTTTATCAATTGGTAATGCTGCATCTACTACTGTGAAAGTCTGTTGCCAGCCTGCTTTCCTACCTTCATACTTAGACCAGTGGCGTTAGAGCGTTGAACCCCAAAGCCTTCTTATGCCGTATCAGGCATGGTGCCAGGCAGTGACCAACTTCAGGGTGGACAGCTGCTCGTGAAGAATACAGCAAGTTCAGGCACACACTGAATAAATAGAAAATATTCAAAACCTTGCAGCGTTTTCGTCCGAAACAAGGGTATAGGCTGGCTAACCGTTTAGGGGACAATGATTGGCTATCGGTTTCCTGATTGCCAGATTCACAATTAAGTGAATGTTGAAATTCATAAAGCTGAGATAAGCATCCAGTTACATTTATTACTGGCTCATAATGACAATCATTTTGAATTATCTTCAGATAAGACTGCTGACGATAATTTTGCCGACGACAATTCTTCCCAGACACGGTGCTGATTTAAGCCGCATTTACTGACATCAGAGACCATAACGTACACCGCAACACAGGCTTTTGTCGAATCCTTAGTATTGAGCTAATCGTCACAAGATGGCAGCACCAGCTACACTGAAATCGAAGGCGACCTTAACTTGCAACTATTTTTTCGCAGTCAGTATTGTTTTTTTTTTCATTTGCGAGTGGTTTTAGGGAGTAATACAGCTTCAGAAATCATTTGAAGGAAAATAATTTGTTAAAAAATAGATGACCATCAGCCAGAAGTCGCATCAATTCGGATGAGCCCCAACCCTCTACCAGCGTGAATAGGTAGCTTATTGTCCTGACAGGGAATGTTTGTAAAGCTTGAATTCCTATCAATTGAAAGTTATATCGTTCAACATTACTACGGATTATTAGAGGGAATTCCGCAGTAATGTTTTACGATAGGAATCTCAATTGAGAGGAATTCAAGTGTTTGAAACATATAAACGAGTTGATTAGGCTTGTAACTATAGCCTTTATTGTTTTTGAATTTATTGTTCGATGTAATTAAAATGAACACTCAATTCGCTCATCATGTTACATGGCATACAATTTTGGACATCTCAATAAATTTAGAATTTAAAGCCCATTGACCGAATACGTGGAAATAATATGTTCATGTGACACGCTTCGCATAATGACTCATTGTATTATTGTTTTCACATTTTAATTGGAAAATGTGTACGTTAATATTTAAGGTGTCAGCTTTGAGCATCAACATTCATCAGCACTCGGCTTCAGTGAGTCGGCCATGTTATTTTCAGACAACTTTGATTTTAAAGCAGTTTTCCAATGCGAGTTTCTGTGCGGAGACTGGAGTAAACATGTTTTAAAAACCGTATATGCTAGATGATATGTCAATAAATATTTTAACATTCCTAGGCACTTGTGCCGTGTGTGATCATCTCTTTCGCTGCATTTTTGTTTTATGTCTTGTTTAAGTTGTCTAATCAGCCTGTTGTAATATTACAATGTCTTAGACCTATCATTGTACTATGGTAGCACATTTAATTTTTCAGCCCGATGTGTTCGTGATCCCCCTCTGTTTGTGCTCGTGAATATTACCTCAGAATAGACGTTGTCTGTAAGATCATTGATGATCCATGTTCGAACAAGCAGATAAATGCAATGAGATAAGCTGTGACGTATTAATTTTTTTTTTTAATCAAAATAGTGTATTTTTACTGAAGTTCATATGGTATAATCAAAATTTGAAAACCCATTGCCAGACGATGGATATACTTTAAACAATGAAAATTATATAGCTATCTATTTTAATGCTTATATGCGGCTCATCGATTAGGCTGTAACTGTATTCTTGATGAGTTACCGATATCCCGCTGCTCCTCGTAGATTGTATTCCTTGCTGCTCTTCTGTTGTTCCACGTTGCTCCTGCTCTGCTGTTCCCCGCAGCTGCTGCTCCCCACAGTTGTTGCGCTGTTGTTTCTAATTGCTGCTGCCTTGATGATTAAAAACAAAGATCGGCATACAAATGATTGACGGTAAATTGCCGAAATAACTTTTTCAACTATACCCAGCTACATTACTACATTTAATCAGCATGAATAACTACCAAAAAATACCACTATGCATACGACAAGCAATTTTGGTTTATCTTTCCACTTATCTGTTTGTCTCCTTTTCAATATGTTACACTTTATCATTTAGTTTAGAGACAATTTAACAGTAATATCAGTTATCGACAATATAAAATATTTTTCACATGGCATCATCGAAAATTCGCCCTGAGACAGTTTAATGCTTCTGCTGCATCTGTGACTCAGTCTATTTCCCTTCGAAATGAAAAATACTTGTAATGAATACCGTCTTTTAACAGTTCAATACTGCTGCCGCAGTTGTGATTTAACCTACTTCCTATTGAAATTAAACGATGTTGTTATTGAATTACGTCCTTGTACAGTTTAATGCTGCACAGCTGTGACACTGCCTGATATCCTTTGGAATAAACGATATTACTATTGAATCCCGTCATGAGACATCGTAACGCTGCTGACGCTGTGACTCAGCAAAATACCCTATGAAGTAATTTTTTTTGCTCAATTAATGAACGCATTTAATTTATTGTATAGAACACTGCAAATGTTCATTGGCCAAGAGATATTAAATATCCCTAAACGATAAGTTGGAAGATGCCATAGTATGCGGCAAACTGAAGCTATTAATTGGTATTCCTACCCAAAACTTGCATACAATACTTCAAACAAGAAATAATTCTGAATCTACATTTTTTGCTAATGTAGAATAATAATAATAGTGTATATGAACTTTCAACGTCTAGCAACAATTATACACTATTGGAAGGCTTTTTATTTATCTAAATGATCTTGGTAAATGAATAGTAAAAGGGAAGACTGTTTCTCATCCAGTTCCAGTTTGTTAAATTCCAGTCAGGGCGGCTTGGAAGTCTGCCACAAATATATCCATGCTCCCAACGCTTCTTTAACTCAGCCTCCTGCAGCTCATCACTGACGCCCACCCACCCTCCACCCCACGATGCTCCGTCTCCGCGCTTGAGTGCCTTAACGGCGAGCAGGCACGCACGGCCTCACGTTTCGAAGGCGAGTAAGGCACTGCCGGGTTTGTAGGGCAGCAGGGCTTAGGTGATTGACGACTCATTAATAGATCGACATGCGTTTACTCTGCTTGATTAAACGAGCCCAAATAATATAACATGGTTGTTACTGATTTTGCCTAATAGTTCCGAAAATATATATTTTTTCGGTTGGGACAAAAATACCATGTTGCTGGCGCCTATATTCACGGAGAGATTTTTTTTTAATTACTTGCAGCCTAAATTTAGGTCAGGGAAATCCATCTAATAATAAACGATTCTTAAAAAAGGCATCTTATACCTCATGCCACTCTCCCCCCACATCTGCTTTTACCTGCTCCTGCATGACTCAGCTATTATATTCAGCCGGATCCCGGATCACATTTTGTTCACATGATAACGGCAGCTTTAAAAAAATACGACCCACTATTTTTCAGTGCTCTGCCCACGCCTTCCCCTGAGCGGGGCACGATGATAAGGGCTACCTGTTATGTGGAACAGTCCCCTATAGTTCTGCTCAGTCGATCAGATAACGCACGATGCCATCGTTCGTGTCCGCGTCTAATGATGAAAAGAAAGGGTGTAAGTTATGAACATTGCGGATCATTTGCAATATCAGTACTAATAGGGCGGATTCTGTGTAATGTGTAACTCGGTATCTCGCATATCCATGGTACATAATTTGGCCCTTTCCGTAATCAAACACGCTAACTGCTGACTGCAGCCTACAAAACTTAAATAATACTCACGATCAGCATCTACGTGCCTGTTATCATTCTATGTTCCAGTGGAATGCGATCCAGAGACAAGGAATGCCGTTCCTTGTCTCTGCTGTTTGGAATCCCACTCTGCAATCCCTATGCAATCCGTATAGTCTGCAATATTTCATATAATGTCCTATAACTTCATCAGATCCCTACAATATGGCGTCAACTGTCGTTCAATAATCTATTTCCTCATCATTCGAGTACCAATGTTCATCCCACAGTCGTTTATTTAAATCAATAAACTTCTTAATAAAATGCATAGAGATGAACATTTATCGTTAAAAAAAGAGATTTTTTTTTCGATGTATGTTAGAAATTCCATACACGTAGACCTTTTATTTATATAATACGTGTTTATGATGCAAAATAAACCTTCATAGCAGTAAACCTAAAAATTTAATATAACTAAGGTTTTTGCTTTGATCCATCTAGTATCGTGAATTCGTCGAGTTGTTTTTTTGGAATAAAAACGATTCAACTTCAGCTACTTTCAGGTCAGCATGGATTGAGAGAAGTCGATTGATATTTGAAAAAATCCTGCCTCTGCAAAAGTTATCTTCGTCGTGAACGTGTGCAGTCTGTAGCGGATACAATGCAATACATTGCTCCTAACAGTTAAATTGCGCACCTCAAATCCGTCGTAAAAAAAACAAGTCCACTTTTTCAAAACAGTCCAGACACAACTCAGTCCGACACAAAGTCTAGAGTCCTTGAATATCAGCTATTTGTCAAGTCGATGCTATCTGGAATAACTTTATTCCGGAATAAAAGGAATTACAGTCGTAGAACTTGCAGCCGAATGCAATATTAATGTTTATTGAAAAAAATCGACATTCGACTTGGATAAGCTATCGACAGGCAACTGAATCGCGTCTATTATCACAGGATGGAAAACGTGGATTGGTTTTGCGTGGTAGTATCACCTTGTGTCGAATATTTCATATTTATCATTTAAAAAAATCAGCTAAGAGGGCACTGGTTAGTTGTGATATATTTTCCACTCTGGGGGATGAAATAACCTAACGTCACGTGTGCTGACCCTCGACTGATCATGCATCATTTACGGAAGCCTCACCGAACAGCATTAAATCACATGACGTTTCTCTCCAGTTTCAAGTTACCTTCACACCTGTCATTTTGTTTGCGATCCTTGGATGTGGGCGCTTGAAACATGTCAGTTACAAAGGGCGTCTTGCCAAGCCGTATTGCCAAGCCCGATGGAAAACAGGATTTTTCAAGTTGATTTTCCGTGAATTTGGCAATTCTGATTACTTCTGGCATAACTAATGCAAATAACGTATCTAATTGACACGTTCGGGTTATATTTGTGGCAAGTAAGTGATGCGTCTAGGCTGGGCAAAATGATGAACCAGATTAGCAGTGATCCTGACGACTAGAGAATTATCAGCAGAGACTGGCTAAAATGATCAATCAGGTTAGCAGTGATCCTGACGAGCAGATACTGGCTAACATGATCAACCAGGTTAGCAGTGATCCTGACGACTAGAGAGATATCAGCAGATACTGGCTAGTTTGTGAGAGCCTCTGTACTAATTTGTGCAAATGAAGAACGGCAAGGCATCTGTGGCTGGAGGCTCTGTTTCTTGACTGGACCCATTGATGGTCTTTTGTTAGGTTTGGACCAAAGCTTTCTAAAAGTGAACCCTCGTTTCTGTAGCTCTCCAATGGTTATTGCAGTTGGTTTCATTTCGAACACATTTATACTGGGCAGACATTTAATGCTGCTCCTGGTTACGGCTGATGTCCCTGTCAAGCCACTCTCCTGAAAGCGGTTCATTTCCTGATGGAAAATAAGGCTGAAATGGCATAGGCTGAAGTTCAGTAGAAGTTGGCCAACGACTGAACAGTTTTACGATAACATTTTTTATGTAAAAAATATCAAAATGTTCCGTTGTTTATAGACAAAATAAATCATTAAACTAAACGGCCTCGTATACGAATTGCCTTACTAAATCCTTCGCTGTTTTCTGTCTAGAATCAGACGACAAGCCGCTTTCAAATTAGGAACGATCATGTTTGATTTGTTGACAAATTTGCACCAGGATTCCCAACAAGCTTCTTGGATAGAATCAAAAACAAATATATTCATGGAACCCTCATTGAAAGCATTTTCTAGTCCATGTTTCCAGCCAACTATACGTCGTGGCACACGATACCTTCAAAATTCAAATATTATGCTTGGACCAGCACTGAAGTGACCATTGCAAATGCATAGACAGGATACTGGCACGAAGTAGCCCGAAATACAATATAAGCCCGACGCCGAATATTTATCAATTAATATGAGTACTGTTAATCATCAATGTAACAAGAATATTTCAAAATTTGTAGTGATGATGCAAGAGTTAGTTGATTGATGCGCCCTTAGTGGTTCTTAGCATTCAGATCTATTGTTTTAACGATTATTCCATCATGAATACTCAGTGTTTTACCTTGAAACTTGTAAAGCAGTTAACTGTGATATTGCAAAAAAATCATTTTTATCGGCGAGTGCAAAAAAGAAACCTTGAAGACTGTCCAACACAGAAAAAATTGTTGAGGCAGAAAACTGATTCATGTTTAGGTTTGTTAAATAAAATTATGTAAAAAATGTTTTGAAGCATTCAGATTGTTAGCTATGATTCCCAATTGCAACAATAAATATTTAAACATCGTAAACACAATGTTGGGTAATGTAATTTTCTTTACAACGTAAATTATTTATAGTCCAATACGATATTGCTGGGCATAAATGAGTCGAAAATGTGTCCCCAACCTACAAAAAAAAGTTTTGTTTGTTACTTATTGATCGCGACATTTATAGTGTTCTAGGAAACCTTGAGGTCCCCGTTAAATATTGACGTATTGATCTGATATTGTATAAAATAATGTATTTCCACTACGATATATACTTATATTTGGTTCACTGAATCATAAACAATGTTCAAAGTAAAATAATGTTTGGAACTTGGTACGATTGTAGGCAATGCTACCATACCAAACATAAGTAGGGCATGCTCCCACACCAAAGAGATTATCAGATTTTTTTTTTATATATGTGGTATATATGTGGTAAACCTAATACAATTGTATTAGGTTATAAAACATCATGAGAAATATACAAATTTGTGACTTTCATGTAAAAAGGCCATGGAAAAACATACAAGAAAAAACAAGGGTAAAGGTCGGTACAAAAGATTCCTTGCATATCAGAAAAAGTTTGCTGGGTGCGTGACAAACATATTTCGAGTTGATCAAAAGGATTCTGCACCAATTATCTACATTACAGTTCTATTTACGCATTTCCAACTGAACAAATTTTGCTTCCCAAGTCTTGTAGCTCATTAAAAATGCGGCATTGGAATGATTGTGACTGGAGAACCTGCCCATTAATTAATGCGGCCCGTTGACAGACCGTCTCAGTGGAATAATGAGATTGGGGAACCTGTCATTAGTCAATGTGGCCAAGGGACAGACTGCCTCAGTGGAATGAATGAAATTGGGAAGCCTGCCATTAGTCAATGCGGCCAAGGGACAGACCGTCTCAGTGGAATGAATGGGCCCGGGGAACCTGCCCGTTCCGCGCTCTTCGCATACTTAAACGTCGATTTGCTGATATACTATGCGTAATAGTATATCAGTATACTATGTTGGCGATGACATATATTTTTCCATTGCGGAATAAACCAACAATTACGTTCTAAGAGCCTCATAAAACTGTATCATGCACGGTGCTTCCAATCTTCATTTGCTCAATGCTGGAACCACTTCATTGTTCTGGTCACACACAATTAAACTAAGCGGCCCATGATTGGAAGGCAGTTTCTTAAGGGGAGTGATATAGACGGATAATTTCTTAACACCTCTCGTCCATGTAACTTCTTTGTGCACGGACCCAAAACATAGATGAGCGAGAAGAGAGAGAGACAAGATGTTAATTATGAAAATGAAGTAAATCTACTCAACGAGGACGAAATAAATGAAATGTCTTTCGATGTGTATAAAACTAAACAAAAACAAATGTAATCGAGGCTCAATACATGCATGAAGAAGTGGAAACAATTTCAACACATTTATTTTTAATGATGTAAGCTACTGTTTTCTAGGGGGCTTGTTTGTTGCCTTGATTCATACGATTTGTAGAGTTTTACTCATCAGGAACTTCATCATATATTCGATCATTGATGCTTGTTGAAACTCGTATGAAAGGCTCAGAGAATAAAATTCTAAGAAACCAACAAAACCGTTTGATTTCATGCAGAAGGGTCCATTATTTACGAATCGTTTGAATTTGAAAATTGAGATCCTAATAGGTATTGAACTTATCAGTATTACCTAGCTTGATCTGTTCTCTTAGCAAGAAGTGCCCTCACACTTTTCAGAAAGGAACGTTGCTTTAATCCAAACAAACTTCGCTAATCTGCACATTTCTTCATTGCTTCATTTTGTTTCATATTGTCGGATCGTTTTAAATTATAATTGATGAAAAATAGCAGCAGAAACTCTTGCACTAGCATTTCGTCATTTTATTTGTCATGTGGTAATTGTGTAATCAAATCAACATACTATAAGAACGATATATCTGATTCGGTTCATATATCATAGAGAAGTATATAAATTAGTAAAGAGATCATGCTAAATGCTGGATATTTATAAGATCGAAAATACGAAAAATATTCTGTTGTTTTGATAATATATTTAAAGATATGTAAAATTAAATTCCGGACAACGAATAAAATATTTTCTATTATCTTAATTTTTCAACAGTGCTCAGAGCATTTCATTGATGATCCGAGAGGTCTATTGGGATCGGTGGTATCGTCAGGCACAGCAGCTGGCCGGCTCAGGATGACCAGAGAGGTCCATTATGAGCAGTGGTATCGTCAGGTGCAGCAGCCGTCCGGCTCAGGAAGACCCGATAGGTCCATTATGAGTGGTGGTATCGTCAAGTACAACAGCTGCCCGGTTCAGGATGACCCGAGCGGTCCATTATGAGCGGTGGTATCGTCAGGCACAGCAGCTGCCCGGCTTAGGATGACCCGAGAGGTCCATTATGAGCGGTGGAATCGTCAGGCACAGGAGCTGCCCGGCTCAGGATGACCCGGGAGGTCCATTATAAGCGGTGGTATCGTCAGACACAGCAGCTGCCCGGCTCAGGATGACCTGAGAGGTCCATTATGAGCGGTGGTATCGTCAGGCACAGCAGCTGACCGGCTCAGGAAGGATTGATCACCTCATGTCCTAAGTTGGGTCTCATTTCATTTATCCACCGTTTCAATGCGTCCCCAATGATCACTGCATGCCGCAGCGGCCTCTGGCATTTGATAATTCATTCATTTTTCGGTCGGTAAAGCCAACTGTGTATAGAGAACATACCTTTGAGGGAGCCAAACAGACCAGTTGTTTGCTTCCTGTATTAGTTTAATAGGTGACAGCAGTGAAGGGGGTTGCGGGAAAAACATTGCGTACTAAAACAAACCAGATTTTTTTTTCTTTATTCGCCCAGCGCATTCAGGCAAAATCGTGTTCTATCTTTTCGCATGGGGAATTTCTTACGGTTTCTTGTTCCATTAATTGCAGAATTTGTGACTTTCACGAAAAAAAATCCAACTGCGCCCTGCTTCATTGAGAGAAAATACATTTTTTCAAACAGTGAAAACTTGCGTACGACGGGGTGCAACTTGCAGAGAGTTGCATTCAGAAGGTATCTAATAAAGCCAAACAGTACTTCCAGATAATTTTTTTGTAAATGGTGTTACTTTGTTATAAGTTTATTACGTTATCGAAGATGATTTGTGCAAATACTTTAACTTCACAATTCCTCAATTTTGTGAATTGTTAAAGTAAATTTAGTAAAATTATCATGTGGAAAACTACATTTGAATCGAATACAGAATGGAAAGTTTGCATGATGATCATTGAACAAAATCATTCCCGGTATTAAAAATAATACATGAAATAACTCACATTTTCTCGCAATCTTTCGATTTTTTTTTTTGTTATCCTCTGGAGTGTAACTGTTCTTCTTTTTACCCGCATATGGAACACTGGGCAATCATACCCTCTGTATTATTGTAACACTAAGAGTCAAGCAACATAAATGTTATAGAGCTGGGACCTTCAATCACACCACATGTTTCATTTCCCTATACTCAGATAGAGCATTGATTCATCATAATGTTGGTCGAATGTACTAGGTCACATCATCCACGTAACTGAATGTAAGTCATTCAGAAAAGAAGGTTTTGCGTATTGTCTCCTTGTCGGCCTTCGATCATCCCCTTGACATATTATGGTTGGTCCCTCGTCTGTTTTCCGTCCTGTTCCTGACACGTTTTGTTCTCAAGCCGGGCGAGATGTTTGCATAATCTGGCAAGGAAATGCGACTGCCTGTCGATTTCTAAAAACGAGGAGTTGGAAATGCATGCATCCTGTTTATCGATTAGGATATTTATTGAAAACCCCGTCTCATGAATTATAAAATCTTCTTTCTTAATTGTAGCTAACATTGTCGAGGGAACCAGCCGAATATGGTTTAGGAGCCTCGCGAGAAAAGTCGAGGAAACCAGCCAATATAGTTTAGGAGCCTCGCGAGAAACTCTGATGCTTCGGATGTACTTGCCATTTGCGCAGCGTTGATAGCTTCACGAAAATAAAATTGATGAAAGTTCTCTCATCCTTCCACAAGTGAGTTGCTATACTCATGAAGTTATAAATATCGTTTGAAATTCTTTGTGTCACGGCTGTGATATGAAGTTCTCTTAATTGATATTCCTCGCCAAACCCTGCACTCAATCATACACAACACTGGCAAGCATTGGCAGAGGCCATGCCCAATTTTCGTCCTAAAACATTCTGAGCGTTGACCAATAACAATCGCAGCCGCTGGGGCAGTGAGCGATGTGCCCAGCGGAATGTTTTATTGTTATTTTTTGGAGCCACTGAACGAGTGCCCCTGCCACGAGCCATCGTCACTACCAACGATGGCGAGGCAATAAACTCTGCGGTGGAGGATAGAGGACGCTCGCTGCGAGACATCTGGCGGATGGAATCGAAATTGCTGAGTGAATCAGTTCCCGTTTGCACTTTATACACGCCATAAAATGGCTGGTGCTTCAAATAAACAACAGAGGTAGAAATTTGATTTGTGAGATCAAAGGACATTTTCCACACTGCCCATATATATAGGTTAATATTGAGTATATTTGAGTAGCAAGTATTATGTCGAGAGCAACTCAGGCTGACGAAGGCGTGGTTCGCATCATCTGTGTAGTGTCATATTTCTTTCATTTTCCACGTGTCATTACACCGAAATAAATTGTATATTCTTAAATTTTGTGAAAATTTACGGCTTCTGACAGGCCCGTCGACTGGCCGATGTCGTGGAATGGTCATGATTAAATAATTGTTAACACACAGGTTGGTGCAAAAAATGATAGTATGTATTAATTGTATTTGCCATTCTCATCATATTGCGAGTCTTTAAGTGAGAAAAGTAAAACAAGATAATATTTTTGAGTTTTCTTGATGGGCAAATACTGTTGAACACACCCATCTTGAGCAAAAATGGAGTCCAAAACTATACAACGTGTTCATTAGTATAAATTAATTGGGGATAATTGCGGAAAAAAAGCCTCCCGGTATTCTCCGTGTTTATGTTGAAGTTAAGGAATGCGATAGTATCCCATCCCTTGGGAATGCATTACCTGTATGAAAATTTTTCTTTACTGTTTTGGTTCTGCTCGTATGGAGGGTCAATGGCTAAATTTCTGCTGTCATGTTACTCGTAGTGGTGATATATTTCGCGCCTATCAACTCATTCTTACAGCGAATTACCGAGTCAAATATCTGAGGTATCGCATGATAGAGTGACCTAATTTTTTGTGTGACAATCTTGTAAGAAAAGGATTTAATTTGTTGGATTTCAACGCTCATCTGATGCCGTCTTTCATCTAAAAATTCGTTAGCTTTGACACAATACCTGGAGTACGTGTTCAGAAATTGGAGTTGTGTAAAATATCTTAACAATTTTACCTTGAAGATAGATGAATTTTTTTTCTGCAAGACCCTTTGTTTTGCCCCTGAGGCACGCGGTAAGAATACTTCTTTCGTAACCTTTGCGTGCCGTATGAGGCAACAAATAGGGGCAGAGCGGTCGAGGCGAGGAAGTGGAGGTGAGGCTCACGCCTCTCCAAACCCTGTTGTTAGGGTCTCTAACAGTGCATGCTGTAGTACGGCTGAAGCAACTAGGGAAGAGTCAGGTGAGATGGTTGTTGAGGAAGGCGTTTGATGTGTTGGCACTGAATGAGACAATGTTGCGAGGTAGGGGCGAATGTGAGTCATTGTATTATGTGGAAAAAAATCAGACGTGAAGGAAGTCTGGGAACGGGATGGTGCAGTGTTGTTATTGAGTGATCGATTGTTTTGTAGCGTTATGGAATAGAAGGAAGTGTCCTCTAGACTGATGTGGGTGTCCGTTAAGTTTGGCATAGAAAAATTGTCGTTTGTGAGTATTCAAAGACCAGTGATAGTGCGATGAATGACGAGAGGAAACATGGTTTTGAGTAGTGCGGGTCAAGGTATTGAAAGTTGGAGATGTTGTGGTGTAGAATGAGGCACGGACGTATGGCGTTCGTAGTAGAAAAGGAAGTGGAAAGAGCCCCAAAGGTGTGTGCATGATGCGGCAGCTGGTGAAGGAAAACAGCTTCTTTAAGAAGCTAGATATCAACACGTACAACGATAGAGCGCTGATGACTTGTGTGCTGGTTTCAATTGAGGGGTGGGGATTTGCCACAGATAAATTGAGCCGTATCTTTGCCCCTGATCTTATACCGAGTAAGTCCCCAAATGGGCGGGAACGAAAGGTTAAGTCGAACCAAAACAAGCGAAATGTCAAAATACTAATAATCTGTATCAATATGTGTTTGGTGAGACATATGCTTTTACACCCTGGGATTTTTTTTTCTTAGTTGAATGACAGTTGTCCCATAACATTCAAATAGATTTAAGACCCTGATTCTGAAAATAAAATTTGTGTATGCCCGTCTTCTGTCAGTCTATCTGTTCTTTACTCTTCCCGTTGCATTGCTCACAAAAATATACATGACTTCTGAAGTTATGTAGTAATCACTGATAACGACTTATCATTTGAGAGCTCTCACGGATTACAACAATCTCATGAACCTTTTTTGAGTTTGATTATTTTACCCAAAAATCTCTTCAGACAATAGTCTCTCCGTCTACAGTTGTAGAATATTGAGATGAAAACAATTAATAAACTTGAATCTTGATAATGAAAATGTTTTTTCAGTGTTTTCTTACATTTTGTATTTATTTAAGTCATCTCTTTCCCTACTATTCTCCAACAACTATAACATAGCAAACATCGTTCGCAAGCTCATGTAAAGTACTCACCTGCAAGGAAAAAAATTCTCAAAATTTAGAAGTATACAAGTTCTAGAAAACAATCTTTTAGGCCTCCAATACCTTGGCTGACACCACGATCGGCTGACTAGATTAGCTCTGGGATTTGAAGCCAACATTCGAAGTACCTAATGAGAATCGATGGTGTGTATTGATTAATAGCTGCAAACCCAACTGTGGGCAGTGGGCATGTGTGCTCGAACTAAATCAATCATAGTAACACAATTACGTATTTCAACAATTGATAATTTTGCTCTGAGTTTGCCATTAGGTTAAATGACTTTTGACTGATCGCGCTTGATGGAAGCAAATCATTTCCGTGTTCACTTTTCCAAGAAAACAGTCATAAATGGTCAATATGAAGCTACTTAGTAGCCATATTGTAGCATTCGGAATTTGTCATTCGAAGTTGACCGTATTATTTTTGTCCACACAACTTGTATCTGAAGAAGTTTTCGAACTCTCCTGAACGTCATTCACGATACGCTGTTTGCTCCTCTTCCGGAAGATATATTATCATCCATGTAGCTGTCCCTTCAACCACTACCTCCTCTTATTTTCCTTTTAGATCGAATGACCCTCTATTGACTTAGCAGCCTGGACCATTTGCTGAAACCTCGCCCGTGCCTCAGAACTAAGAGCAAAACATCCTTCTCTGTTGCTGTTTATAGTGATATAAATTGTTCTTGCCGGTCGAGAGAACAAGATACTGTATGATACTATAGGGAACAGATGTTTTCGATGAAACAATAAATTGTTTTTTTCCTCTAGAAATGTTGTTATTTAGGATACGATGGCTTGTATTCATTTTAACATGGATAATATGGCAATATGAAGTAATTCTGTCGCTGGGTTAAGGCCGTCGTCAAGGCGTGGTTTTTCTAACAAATGCGCATATCATGAGAAGAAAATCTCATTCCTGAACCTGAAACCACCATACATTTTTGTAAAACTTTTTCCGAGGCAGCCGAGACGTATACGAAACCATTTGTTGTCAGGTTTCTACAGTCCAGGCTACAGATAATCCTATTAATAAACACTTTATCTTTTGTTGTAGACCATACAAGGTATATAAACTGCCTGAACCTTGTGAAGGGGAAGACGCCAAATTATCAAGTGATGTTAGTTAAAAGAGTAGCATGGAGAAATGGAATGATTACGATGATGGAGAGAAGGGAAATTAGGTCCTCAGGACAAATATATAACTTTTTTTCCT
>SDVV010014521.1:0-13180 GCA_016164225.1 Gammarus roeselii | reverse complement strand
CCCTTAGCGTCTCCCATTCTTCCTCCACTTCTCTCAGGTCCTGTCCTCTCACGTTGTCATATTCTTCCCTCAACGCCTGCTGGAACTCCTCGGCTCTACTTCTCACATTCAGTCCACTCACTTTCACTACCTCTCTTCCTCCTCTCACTCGTTTGTTGCCCTTCCACTTCTGCTCCACTCTTAATCTACCTTCCACCAGCAGATGGTCAGACACTTCTCCACCCTCCCCTCCCAACACCCGCACATCTAACAGGTCGAGATGGTCAGACACTCCTCCACCCTCCCCTTTCAACACCCGCACATCCAACAGCCTCCCCACCACTCTCCTCGATATGAGCACAAAATCCATCAGTGCTCCCTCCACCACTGCACTACGGGCCATCCTTACCCATATGTACTTGTGGATATCTCGCTTCCTAATCAAACGGTTCCGCCAACTCTTGCTCCATACACAGACCTATCGGGTTTTTTCCACTGTCATTTTTACTGGGAACGCCATACCTTCCTATCGCAATCTCCACCACTACATCTCCAACTCTTGCATTAAGGTCACCCAGTACAACTACATTGAAATGACCTCCAAAACTCTCAATACACTCACTCTGGTCAGTCCAGAATTGCTCCCTCTCCTCTTCACTCCTCACGCTGCTAGGTCCGTAAGCACTCACAAATGCCCATCTTTCTACGCCTAACTTAACTTTCACCCACATCAATCTTGGGGACGCCTCCTTCCATTCGGTAGCGCTACGAGCCAACCGATCACTCAATATGAGGACCACACCCTCTCGTGCCTAACCTCCCTCCACACCTGACTTTTTTCCACTTACCACACCAAACTCACATTTGCCCTTACCATTCAATTTCGTCTCACTCAGCGCACACACATCAAACTTTCCCCTCACAAACATCGCGCCAATCTCTCTCTTCTTAACCTCATTCGTACTACAGCCACGCACATTCAGCGACCCTAACAATAGGGTTCGGAGAGGCATGAGCCTCTCCTCCCCCCGCTTGTCCTGCCGTCTTGGAGCAAGGGTCTTACAGAGAACGGGATCCTAGCCCCTTTGCTCCGCCCCTTTTAGTCGCCTTTTACGACACGCAGGGGTTACAGTAGCACGATTCTACTCCCGGCTACGGGGCGCCTTTTAGTCGCCTTCTACGACACGCGGTGGATACGGTAGCAAGATTCTAACTCCCCGGCTACAAGGCAATTGATTGATCATACTTAGTCTTATTACTGATAGACTCCTCCATCCCAGAGGACTCTTTTGCTTTCCTCCTTGTGAAAGGAACATTTTTGTGACCTCTCCCCATAAACCAAAGTGACCTGAGCGAGCCGTGAGTCGAAGCAATCCGGAGACGGACGATGACTTATCGATGAATTAGTGGAGCGCTGGCTGCTGGTTTGAAGTTCGGTGCCAGAAGGACTGTGACTCCAGCGCACTGGAAAGCCTTTGCACTCTAATCTTATCTAATCTAGACCCTTCATTTAAAATTTGGGAAGATAAGTTTTGTGCTATAGGTTTTTGAGGCTTCAAAGAACTTTCATCTCTTTTACAAATATTGTTTCAGAGAGATGAATTCCAAACAAGATTACTTACACTTCTCCAACCAGTCTATGCTGTGACAGATCTACGGCTCGGCTGATTGAGGGTCTTGCATTAATGCTCATTGCCCGCTTCAGTCGCCCTAATTTGCAATCTCATGAATTGAGCTGTAGAATATTTCCCCAAGAATGTTAATAGTTGCCACTCCCTCCGCTGGTCGATAACTTGTTGTGTTATTTATTTCTGATTTGTTGACGGTCGGCGCTCGACTGACCTTGACTATTGTGCTCGAAATCTTGGTCACTGCTATCTGAATCTTTCTTTTATACCCCACAGCGAGCCCCTTCCCCGGTCCCATTGCAAGCACCCCTCCCTCGTCACCTGCTGCGGGTGCGGGAGTACGGCGCGTCTTGACCCGGCTGCGTGAGGTGGGAGGAGAGGTGGCGGTGATGGCAGGAGGCGGGGTGCGGGAGGAGAGCAGCAAGGAAGTCAACAGGCGGCTGCAGGCGTTGCTCGAGGAGACGCTCCTCAAGAATCTGAACCTTCACAGGGATGTTGACCATCTCACGAGGCAGGTGCAGCAGTTGACGGAGCTGGCCGCATCTGCTGCGGGGGCGGGCGCTCTAGAGGAAAGGGAGAGCAAGGCGCAAACTGACGGGGGGCCACTGCCGACCGAGTCTGAGATGAGTGACCAAGCTTGCGAGGATGAGGAGATCGACGTGACGGACATCATAAGGATCCCTTGCTAGCAGTGTGGGCCTCGGCCAGTCCTGCTCAGAAGGCGCTGTGAGCAGTGTTATTGTAATGATTTAATGTAGATTTTTTCAAGATCTTTTAACTAACCCTGCTTTTAGGGATAAATCGTATCTAATTTTAATTAAATATTTATAATGTATCAACCAAACTTGATGTAATAACTGCGCTCCATTCTACTCCATTATCCGGAAAGTTAGGTTGTGATAACTCTTTTTGCTGCTTGTGTTTGTACAGGATTTATCTACAGTACGACCATGCAAGAAAATACGTCAAGACGCACAAACAGGGAGCGATCGTATTAATCATATTGGCAGCGCCCTTTGAGAGATGAACCGAGTTCTGATAACTAATGATTTATGATACCCTACTATATCAAAAAAGCGACCAAATGAATAAAATGTTACATCCTGATTACCGATGAGTGCTAGGCAAGTTAAGCTTCAGTGGTGCTGCCACCTTTTCTGCAGACAAAAATCGACGGGCAAACCGCAAATAATGGCTTTGGTGTAGTTTATTTTATTTAGTTCGACCTTCTAATGTCTCTGTTGCTCTGCATTCAATGCTTCGCGACACTTGTTCTGGTTATTCTTGTGTGGGCGAGTAGTCTCATAACACTCGCCGTTTCCACTACTAATCCTGGAAACATCACAAGCGGTTACTCGGTGCAATCCACATTTGTAATGATCTAACCCATTGCCCTAGTCAGCGAGTCCTTCTTTGATAGGTAATCATCTCATTTTATGTAAGTTAAGCATTAGGTTAATCACATTTACCCTTAAATTTAATGAAAGAACTAGACGGTACCTAACGTAGTTTTTCATTATTCTGTGTCAGCGTTCATCCTCCTTCTTTTGAGTTTTCTGTGACCTGGAATAGGAAGCAAGTCAACTAAATGCTGCTTTGCTCCACGAAAACAGACATTCGGATCTGAAATCAGTTTCACTCAGATCTTGATTCAATATTTATGTCTCTTGTTTCAACTTGACCTGGAACCCATGATCGGAAAATACTCCAGTTTTAGACATTTATTAGGATTGACGTTGGCCAACACGGATCGCCTGGTTTGTGGTACTGGGACTGGAATGTACCAAACTAATTTCATTACTATTCTAGTTACTTTTAATATTTGAATAAAATAATAATCCTTCCAATACGATAAGTTTGATGATACGAGGGTCCCTGCCCCTAGTCAGTTGTTGGGTTACAGGCCGCACGCAGTCAGATAATAACCGGGGGGTTGAACACCCTTATTTCTTATTAGATTCCCCTCTCCTTTATTATCTCTTCTCTCCACCATCCTGTATGTACTTAACTCTGATTGACCTCATTGCCATTTTATGTTTTGTTCGAATTTCCCTTACCTCATCTTCCTCTCCCTCTTGTCCATTATCCTGATAGTCGTTGCACAAGGTCCTTAATATTCTCATTTCAGGTGGTTAATAACAGCCAAGTTCGCACTTTCTTTCGTGCAACCCTCTTCTCCGACTTTCCTTTCCA
Source organism: Gammarus roeselii (assembly GCA_016164225.1). NCBI lineage: Eukaryota > Metazoa > Arthropoda > Malacostraca > Amphipoda > Gammaridae > Gammarus > Gammarus roeselii. The sequence goes on along the minus strand of SDVV010014521.1, from coordinate 9,380 downwards.
TTCTTGCTGTTCTCATACGTGAGAGTTTGTGCTCTAAGTGAAGCTCATGCATGGGATCCCTGTTTCTTGTCTCAACTTCATCTCCATCCTCAGTATGTGTTGGGGTGCATTGTTCCGGGCCCTTTAAGGACGAATACGAATCCTTGGGGCTCTGGAGCAGGGTAGATCGAGTGACAACGCTCCTGGCTACCAACCGTGGAGTGCCGGGACCATATGGCCCCAGCACCCTTGGAGTTTCTATACCTCCTGGGGCACCCGTGCATTCAGTTGACTTTCGCTGCGTAAAGGACATTGAATCTGCGCGGGTGTAATCCTACTCATTCCTGATCAGCACCAGTGCTGGTTTGTTGTTCGGCACCAGAAGTACGCTAACTCAAGCGCGTCTACAATCGCTTGTGTCTACTTTCCTAACTGTCCCATAAACTGCAACTACATCATATCCTCACGTAGAAAAACTGTCCAAGCAGCTTGCAGCAGCTGCTGAACGGCTCAACCTACCTTGAGCCCAATGAATGGATGATTTTGTCTCCGTTGCTGCAGTGTTTGTTTGTCCCTAGCTAAGCATCAGCTGTCCCAGGCTCGCTATGGGGCTGTTAGTTCGTGTAGCTTATCGCAATGACTTCCCCTCAGGTGCGCCGAGTGTTGGCTCATTGCTCTGTTCCAGATTATGACGTATGTCACTATAATGATCTGTTCCGCTGTAACATCTTATGCAGTTTTGTAATTGTGTTCACTGGTAGACGTCCGATCGCCAACGTTTTATATTCAATTATTTGCTTTTGAAGTTTATTTTGACGATAAATCTGTGTGAAGTGTCTTATTTAATAATTGAATTGTCTCAGGTTTGATTGAATCTCTTAAATAATTAAGCAAATGCGGTTACCCTGCTGAAATAATTCCATTGACTGAACTGGTTAAAGGATGCCTATTAGTACCTAGTTGAAAAAGAATCAGATTTGATCGATCACAGATATACTTCGTTTGTGTCAATTCTTGATGATGGAGTGACCATGATGCTGTGTTTCTTGCAACCCATTGAAAGATATGATATTACAGCAAGTTTATGTCACTTATTGCTACTCCATTACGACGGTGGCTCCCATGTTGGGACAAGGTAGTTAAATAAGTGCAATAGCGTTAGTATTTTGTGATATTTTAGCTAGTTGTTTATGACGCTACGTGCAATGGTGATGGCAGTGTCGGCTTCCCCCAAAATGCTGGTTGGAGTGGATTGGGGGTACCCATATCAAAAGATGATTTGTGTTGCTGCAACTGGTGGTATTGTGAACGGGTTGTACTGCGATGGCGTTGTAACCGTATCTGTGTAGCTGCAACAGGTATTATTGTGATGGCCATGTAACAGTATCTGTGTAGCTGCAACATGCGCATTTTTGATGGCCATGTCAGTGAATTTTTGTTGCCCTGACTGGAGGTGTTGTGAACCCCTCTAGAAATCCAAAAACAAAAATTCCCGCCCCAAAGAACACAAATTTATCCAAAATGTTTCCAATGCCGGATAACCCGACCTCGGTCGGAGATGACGGCGCAAATGATCGCATCATGAAATTAGCAACAGCAATACTTGAATTACTAAATACCCTAAGCAAACAGAGAGACCTTCCCAAGATGGAGATAGAGGAAAACTCTGCAGTTTCCAGTGCAATTGATGAACGTCCCACAAAACTCGACTTTAGTATTGCAACGCAACGGTGGTACTCCAAATTTACAAACTGAGAAACAGACTACTAGCCAAAGAACACGCGACCTGCGCGTGTGCCGTCACGTCTGCCCCCAATAGTAACCTCACTGACCCAAAACCAGCCCAACTGAGCGCCAGAAACGACGACAAGAAACACTTTTTTCCAGTCCTGTTCGACAAACCAGCCCAACCGAACGCTGAGACCACGACAAAAAGGTTTTTTCCTGATTTGACCAGTATAGTCTGTTTGACAAAACTACAGAACGACGCTCTATTCTCCAATACCGGCGTATGCCAAAGAAAATGCACAATCCTTCGACACCCAGCCTACTCCAAGGGTTCAGGCTTCATCTACATTGAAAATTCCCGAAAGAGTAAGCTGACGAGTTCATCACTGGTCTTATACTATGCGATGACTATGTTGACGAAACATATAGCTACATTCAAAACACTAAAAAAATCCCACTAAGGCCCTTCTGCTGAAATTTATTTGCCCTTCCCCACTACAATATGGACTTCTTCACTCTAAAAAACAAGATCACTCCCTTTACCTGACTTCCGATGCGCTGCTGTAAATACATAAAATATGGGCGCGTGAACGAAAATTGTCATGGAAGCCAAGGATGTTCTCACGGTTACCTAGACAACAACGACAGACGGGATGATCGGGTATCCCCCAGAAAGAGGGATGGCAGACGGCAAGGCGCACCTCACACCCTCATACGCTCACACTCGCAAAACTTAGCCCTTTTGTGCTAAAGGGTCCGACCGGTACCTCCGCAACATACACTCTGGGTCACGAGTGCAGTCCGACGATCCATCGTCAGCAGCAAGGCCCGACAGTTTTCACTTGTTTACCCCCCGCGTCATAATGGCCCCCCCCCCACCCACGACCATCCTGACAGCGGGATGCCAAGGGCGGGAAAGCACATCAGAGCAGCGTCAAAACCATCAACCACTGCACTCTCTCTCGCTACCTCCACATTCATGTCTCTCTTTCCTAACGCCTGCTTCACACCATCCATCCACCCAAACTTCGGTCTACCTCTAGGCTTGCGACCACTCGCCTCCGCATTCATTACCCTTTTCACTAATCTCCCTTCATCCATCCTCTCCATGTGCCGGAACCATCTCAGCACACGCGAATCCACTCTGTCCTCCAACTTCTTCACCATCTCTGTTCTGATTCGAACCACCTCGTTGGTGATTCGGTCTCAGCGTTACTCCAGCCATGCTCCTCAAACATTTCATCTCGAAAACATTCAACCTTCTTCTCTCTTCTGCTCTCACCCCCCAAGTCTCAGCTCGGTAGTGCGCAGTTGGGACAACAATACCCTCATACAGCCCTAGCCCTCTCTTTGCTTCCATCCCCAACGTCTTACAGCTTATTACGCTCTTCAGTGCACCCAACACTTTTCACCCCTACTTCACTCGCGACTTCACCTCAGTTTCCACTAATTCAGCGTTCTCCACATGGAAGCCCAGATACTTGGATTACTAAACTTCTTCCAACAACTCCTTATTTAGGAGGACACTAATTCTGCTCTCATCGACAGTCCTCGAGCATCTCATTACTTTACTTTCACTCGAAGCTTCCGCCTCCCACACACTCTACCAAACTCAGACACTAGCCTACATAGCTCCCCCTCTGAATCCGCAACCAGTACCGTATCATCCGCAGATAGCAACTGGCTCAGCTGCCAACTTGTAATTGATTCCTTGGAGTGACCGTAGGAGGTAGTAGTGAGAACCCGAGACACGTTCAGTCTGGGTCTGGTTTTGGCGTCAATGTTGGCTATCTGAGGTTTAAATGTCATCCTCGTGTCATAAGTTACTCCAAGGATGGTTGTAGTGGGGCTGTGTGGAATGGGGGTGTTGAGCGTGACATGAGGGTGGATGCAGTGTTCACTGTTATCCGGAGTCAACAGTGTGAAAGACGACTTGCTTGCGGACACCTTCAATCTGTTGTCCAGCAGCCAGACTTCAAGGGAGTTCAAATACTGCTGGAGGTGTGCAGCTGCGGTCTTGTGTTTGTGGTGTTGTGTAATTATCGTGAGGTCGTCCGCGTATGAGCAGATGTGGGTGTTGGGTTCTGTTGGAATGGGCAGGTTGTGCATAAAGGCATTGAAAAGGGAGGGGGATATCACACAGCCCTGTGGTACACCATTTGGGAAGTTGCGGATTCGCGAAGGCTTGTTGTTGTAGAGTGTGTGCATGTCTACCGGAGTTGAAATTAGCAAGCCACTTCTTATAATTTGGATGGATGTGGGTGTTGAGTATTTTGTTTATGAGGACGTTTCTTTGAACTGTGTCGAAGGCCTTACTAATGTCGATAGCGCATACCAGGGTTCGTTTGGCTAGCTTCTTTTCGTTCAGGCCTTCATGGATGGCCTGGGTGAGGTTGGTGAGGAACGTGGTTGTGGAGTGTTGAGCCTCGAAAGTTTTGCGTAGGGGATAGTTGGATGTGTGCATAAATTTTGTTAAAAAACAGTCTCCAAGATTTTCGAGGGGTTTGGGAGGAGGGAAATGTGTATGTATGAGGCTGGATCTGTAGGAACTTGGTTGGGTTTCAGCATGGGGATGATTTTAGCTTGTTTCCAGATGTTGGGTATTGTATTGTGTAGTACGGATGAGTGAAAGATGTCTGTGAGGGCTGCGATGGCGTGTGGCCCTAGATGTTTGAGGTGAATGAATGATATGCCGTCTGGGCCCGCTGGTGAGGAGTTTTTGGTCTGGCGGATGGCGGCTATTGTCATAGCTGGTATGAAAGGAGTTTTCATGTTTCCTGTCTGCGTGGTTGAGTACTGTGTTGAAGTGTTTTGTCCCTGTGTCGTTTGATGTGTATTGGGTGATGTCAAAGTCTTGTAGAGCGATTTCAATCAATGTTGTGTATCCGTCCCAGTCTGCTCTCCTGTAGTTACGAAAGTGTGAGGGGGCTTGTTGTAGATTGGGGATCAAAGTTAGTAGTTAATGACTATTGGGAGGTGGTCGGATGACATGTCCTGGTGGACTGCCCACTGACAATTTAGCGCGAGGTTGTGGGAGCAGAATGAAACGTCAGGAAAAGTCGGTTGTGCTTTGGGATTGAACGGTTTGTGAGTGGGTGTGTCTGCGTTGTTCAGTGTAATAAGTGTATCCAGCTGATCAACGAGAACACGGCCCCTCCGGTCACCTCTCTGCGAGGCAAACCAGGAGAGGTCGTGCGCTTTGAAATCACCTAGGGTGGAGGTGTTGAAGGTGTTAGTTGTTGTGTTAAGGTATTCTAGGTGGGGCGTATAGTGAGGTGGACATGAACTGGATGGAGGGATGTATGTGTTGAATATATATATATATTTTTTGTGAATTTGTATGTGTAGTGATTGAAGTTCCTGAGTTGGTCAGGGGGAAGTGGTGCGATAGTAAAGGCGGTTGTGTTGGTGAAGTGGTAATTTTTATGTACTAGTGTGATGAGTCCACCACCACCGTCGTTGTTAGGACGGTCGTGACGGAACGTTGTGTATCCAGGAAACTTTGATGTTTTGGAGTTTTGTTTCTTGGAGTAGGGCCATGTGGATGTGATGTTTGTGTAGAAGTGTTTTAGTTTGACTTGTTTTCCACCAATGCCGTTTGTGTTCATTTGTAATATACTTAGGTGTTTGGCATTGGGTTGGGGTTGGCATTGGGTTGAGGTTGTTGTAGTGTAGCAGGTGTGCGGGCCGCCCCCACCTCCACACGGGGTGTGGAGGTGGGGGCGGCGGCCGTGTGGGTCGTGGAGTCCGGGGCAGAACAGTGATGCCCCGAGCAGAGGAGCCGCAGTCAGTGAGGCCGACGGACGCACAAAAGAGGAGCCTCCAGAAGTGGAGGGGCGTTGGGTGTTGGTGCAGGGAGGAAAGTGTTATTGTTGATATCTGTATTGATGTTATGGGTTAGGTGGCAGTTAATGCATTGTCACCCGTGTGGTATGATTCTATTGTTGTGGACTCAAGAGCATTGTTTTGTGTAGTGTGTCCATGTCCAACATTTGCACTGTATCGCGCAAGTGCGGGGTATGTAAGGACGCCCGCAAGTGGGACATGGGTATGCGTTGGGACCAGGGTTGGGTTCGATGTCACCGGCTTGGAGAAGGAAGAGGGGAAGGAACGCTGGCATTTGTTCACTTCCCCAAGGGAAAAAACAGTGTGATTGTTGTGGCTCTGGTGTCTGGTGTTTCCTACACCGCCACCGCGAGCAGGCCACCTCGCGACGGCCAGCCCGAAACTCGTAGGCTCCCTCTTGGACGGCTGCCAAGAGGGAGCTACTCTTGCCAGCAGGACTGGCTGGATTGTGTCGCTCATTGCAGTATTTAAGACGACGGCGAGACAGCAGCTGTCTTGATGCCCCGCGCATGTCATACGATGGCGGTACTGAGGAAATTGTTTATACAGCATGACCTTTCAAGGTAACATTGGTGTACCTCATAAAGATCTCAGCACTGCACCGGTGCTGGTACCTATATTCCGTCCACTTAAACTAAGAGGGAGTGAACTATAACGCTTAGAAATTGTAGAGCATATCTATATCAAGACGATTTATGCGGCACTGCTAAGTACCAATGTATATTAATAGCTTACTCTTAATTATAAGTATCAGAGTTGGTTTCTATCCGAATACTTGATATTGTTCATTACCAATGTATTTTATTATGTGGCTATTTTTCCGTGTGATTCTTCTATATCAGTTTTTTGTTGCCATTGTTTGTTATAGGTTGTTAGCCAAACCTTCTGAAGCTACGGCTCGACTGATGGCCTGTGTTGTGTATGACAATATGAGGCAAATGTATGTGTCCATATACCTGTATCTGTTGTGTCGACTAGTGTACTCTAAGTCTTGATGAATAATCGACTAACTCATTATCTAGCGGACCATCAGCTGTCCAATCGAACTGCTCTGCTTGGTTGCTGTGGAGGCTGTGCTAAGCGCATATACTAGGACGTTGATGGGGCGTCGTCCGGCACTTTGACCAGCTTTCAGAGCAAGGCAAAAGGACTTTAATCAGGTGGCTAGTCGAGCCTTTGTGAGTGAGAATGAAATCGTTAATAAACCCTTGGTCTGTGAATCACATAACGGTACACATTTGGCTGAGTTATTAGTTCGTGTGTCTCATCAGGCTACAGACGATCACGATAATATTACTCGGGGTTGACCTTGCCACTGCTCGAGGTCTTGCGGAGTGTTCAGCAGACTAAGAAATTTGATCTACTCACCAGCCCAATAGAATGCAATTGATATCAATGTTGAGTAGTTTATTGAACCTGTAATGGTCATAGCAAGATTAATATGTTACCTAAACAACGATTATGATTAAAATGATAAGCTCCTCGAGGGGCGGGCCGAGACTAAGACTGTTTGTTGCTTCAGGGTCTGATTGCAGATCTCGTCACTTGGAGTAAAAGAACTTCACAGATTTTAGCGTTATTAAATGGATGAATGTTGTCAAAATGTTGCTAGAATCATCGCTGTGACACGAAACGTCGACCCCTTGGCAAGCTACTTGATCGAATTAAGTTTTTGCAATGAGAATCGAGCTAAATGAGTCCTAAACCATTCAGGTAGAGTGCTGTCATTTTTGAACACTTGGTTGTGTCTTTACTACCTTGTTTTATACACAGTGGAGCGTGCAATGCTACAGTGTAGTAGCAGTTATATATTGTCGGTTACTGTTTTATGCCTCATGTCTCCTCGATGTGTCAATACTATTTTGTAAGTCAACATTTTCAAGATTGATATTTAGGCCGCCTTGTACGTTCTATGCTATTTTTAATACAAATAAATAAATCTTTTTTTCTGAGCCGAGCATTAGCATTTTTCCTGAACGCGTGCGCTCGCTATCGTGGGCGATGAGGTACAAGCCCGAAAAAACAGAGTGCTAATCTGGAGATTTAGAGACAGTACGGATGGTGCAATTGGTGTGGACGTGTGCCTTTTAAAGGGTGTACTCAATCAGATTTTGCACCTGACAAGTCTGTGAGAAGTACCTTGCAAAAAGAAAGGATATTTTCTGGGCCTTCGTGAAACGAAAAAAGTCCAACAACAGGGTCGAGTGTATGGAGTACGCTGTAATCTGTTATGAGCGGTTCAGAGTTTGGATGTCGGCAGCAGAGCACGTGTCAGAGTGGGGAGCGAGGCGAGCGCTTGGTTCACTGTAAAAGTGGCACTGAGACGGGGCTGCGTTACGTTGCTCTGGCTGTTCAATCTCTACATGCCTAGATCTCCGATCTGTACATGGATGGTTCAAACTCATTTTTCCCTTATCAATGACGGTAATCTGTAACTATCCCAATACCCAAACATGGAAAATGCCACAGTGACCCACGTAACTACCGCCCTATTGCCCTTACCTGTGTCCTCTGAAAGACGATGGAAAGAATGATAAACTCACGCTTTGTTGACAACCCTGAAATGCACGCAGGCCTCAACAACACCCAGTGCGGCAGCCGCAAGTGCTACTCTACGATGGACCGTCTCGTACGACTAGGAACAGACATTCGACAAGCTCCGCCTACCACGTTTTATCACCCAATTTTTGAAAAATCGTACCTTCAGGCTCAAGGTCGGCGACATTCAGTTGGATCCATCTGGGAAGCGTCCTCAGAGTCACTCTTTTTATCCTCAAAATCAGTTGCTAGCCGAAATCCTTCCGCATGACGGAAGATAGCTTTCGTCACTATGCGTGAACGACTTACAAATAAGCTACAGACACCCAAGCCTTTTAACAATTCAACACGGACAGACACAAGGCCGAAACCCCCAGGAAAAGGGGTGGCCGACAGAAGGCGCATCACACACCCTTACGCCCACACAACTTGTTTTTTTTTGCGCTAAAGGGTTCGGCCGGAAACCCAACAACAAACTCTGGGTCACGAGTGCGGTCCGTGGTCCGTGTCAGCAGCAGAGCCCGACAACGTGACTGGTTTACCCCCGCCGCGTCATGATGACCGGGCCTCCCCCACCCACGGTCATCCCGTTTCTCAACGAGACGCCAAGGGCGGGAAAGCATATTAGTGCAGCGTCAAAAATCCACTCACGCCTATTCGTTGCACGCTCTCTCTGTATCTCCACATTCAAGTCTCTCCTTCCTAACGCCTTTTTCACTCCATCCATCCACCCAAACTTCGGTCTACCTCTATGCCTACGGCCACTCGTCTCCGCCTTCATCACCTTTTTTACCAATCTCCCTCCATCCTTGGGGTGGATGGATGATTATTCATTTTATAGATCATTAACACTTTATTTTAGTATTTTATTATTTCTTCTTGCTTGGGCTCTATTATTTTTCTCTGCCCTTTTTTCATGATGATAAACTTTGAATTTATTTATATTATTATTATATGTATCGAGGTTGGTTGAGAGGAGGTGGCCCAGGGAGAGGAGGTACTCGTGGGATCCGCGGGACTCGAGGACCCGGGGTTTCGGGAACCCGGGGGACTTGGGAGACCAGGTGGATTTGGGGTGGTCCACTTGGATCTTTCTGGGGCCCTTTGGGACTCCCTTGAGACCCTTTGGGAGCCTTTTGAGAAACTGTGGGACCCTATAGAGGCCCCTCTGAATCCTGGAACCTCTGCTCCCCCCTCCCAGCGCTGTAAAACCCTTACACATAAAAATGTTTGTGCGATGGATGAGTAGAACAATTGAACATTACAGATATCATTGTTATCATTATTAT
>SDVV010014520.1:0-14781 GCA_016164225.1 Gammarus roeselii | reverse complement strand
GAAAACTTGCTATAACACTAATCCTACCAGAACCGAATAAATATATATAACGAGCAACAGTTAGTGACGAATTAAACTCCACTACAACCATCTAAAGAGGAAAAAACATATATATAAATACAATGAATATCAAAATACAGTACAAATTAAAGTGTTCATTACATTAACCTTGCCAATCAAGGGCGCAAGCCTGCTTTCATCCCGCCGTTGCTCCTTCCGTTCCCCTTCCTGTCTCCCCAACCCCCCTTCCCCTTCCCTCTCGTCCGCCCGTTAGCTGACTTGGGGCACCAAACCAGTTCCGGAACCCTCTGCCCCCCGCCCCCCCGCTGCGCTTACCCCGTACGCTCGGTGAGTCAAGGTGCATGCATCGCGCCAAAACTAACTCTATTTATCCCTATCTAATTCCTTCACATCCGCGTTTCGCACACATACTAACTACTACCGGAGCCCCAACGCGAAGTCGTCGCTCGCCACCCTGCAGGGCCCATGCAGGCGTCTAACGAAAGATAATTATATAACTAATACAAAATAGATCCCCATGAGAAAAGGTCACAGATAAATTATAGAGCCCACGAAATAAGAGATACTAAAATACGAATATAAAGTGTCAGTAATCTATTAAATGAATAATCATCCATCCGCCCCTAAACGTTCCTTGAGTTTGGTAAGCGCATTAGACGTTCTAGACGGGCCGCCAGCCCCTCTGCGACAGGACTTGGTCCTGCCCATCATTTGACCCCGGTTTCAACCCGGGCTTCTAGGTGACTGATGGTGGAGCCTTTTTTACATTCAAATTTGCTTTGAATAAAAGAAAATTTATTCACTTCCTTAGAACTCGGATGAACCTAAATATACACCTAAGACTAAACTAAAAGCTAAATTTTATTTAATGATTTTTAATTGAAAAAATAAAAATGTACAGTTTTTCGGACCTTTATTTTATTACAATTGGTTTCGATTCTAATTGCCAAAAATGACCCGGTTTTATTGGGGGGCTCTCCTCTTTGTGTACCAAGGGAGGGGATGTAGCTATACAAACTGAAAGGGTGGGACGGTGAAGGGATGTTTTAAATCAAAAACATATTTACACAAAGGAACAAATGAAATTTGGTGGTTAACGAGGACGCTGCAGGAAAGCGGGTGAGCCTGGGATACTCCCAGGGGGTATTTCTCTGAGGTGTCTCATTGCTCTCGCCATGAAGAGATGATAGTCGATCTCTCCAATTAGGTTGAAAGCTTCAACTTCAACGAGACGATATTCGGTCTCGGAGCGATATTCGGCTTAGAGCGGTGACCGGCTCTTATTCTGATACAATAACAAAAAATATGCTTCTATACCATGGAAACTTGTAAACTTTGGAGCTTAGACGCGTAAAACAGTATGCGATGGTGTTTTCGAACTCACTGGTCACTCATTGGTTACGATACTGCCTCTGCGCAAAGCTTATTGAAGAATGTGGTTACGTAAACATATTCTTCAGCTTCTCTCAAGTTAACTTTCATTCAAAATGAACAGTGGTCAGAAAAATTAGATATATTCACATGTAGTTATATTTGTATAAAGTCAAACCAATGTTAAAATTTGTTTGTTATTAAGCTCGTGCTAGAGCTCATATAATGCTGACAGACCTTGCATTAATGCCGCATCTCTAGTCCATTATACGCATGAAACCTCAAGTCCGTACACCGGCCAAGCTCTTCCTAAGGCAGTTAGGGATTGGGAAGGAGAAGATGGTCGAAACAGGCGTAGGATAGAGGAGATAATGTTGTATACAAAGTGAAGAAAGGCCGTCCGTGGAATCGTTCCAACACATATTGCTGTGCTGTCCCCACTTACCTGTCACTTCGAAGTCCAATAACAGCAGGGACTCCCTGTCCACCTATCAAGTTTTGGTCGCCGGGGATGTTACCGTTTGAGTAGAAACGGCTCACGAGCAGCTCCACTACGAACACTAGCAGTGAAAAAACTATCCCAAGACCGAGCGCCGCGAAGGCCGACACAGTCTGGGGGAAGCCTAGAGTCTCAAACTCTGATGGATCATTGCAGGGAATCTGTACCCCCCACCAAGACTTTTTCATGCGGTCGAGGATGCCTCCAGACTCCATTCGGGATAGTCTGGAGAGAAGGGAAGAGAGAAGGTCGACGTAGATTAAAATTTGATTTGAGCCTCATTTCCACCGGAGCCTCAACATGAGTAATTAAAGGCTCCCCCGTAGGGCGCGACCGTCGTTGATTCAGATAAGTTCGTACGGCCTCGCGTGCAAAAATATTAGCCATTTCAAGATGAAACCAAGTACATATTTAAGTGTGGCATATTCGCGTACTTGCGCGTAAAAGAGAGAGTAAATAGTTAACGCGTATCTACGTAAATGTATTGTTATCTCTGCTCGTAATGGGGTGGAGAGACCGCCACACTTGCACAGGTGTTTAGGGTTTCAACAGCTTCGTCTAGTCCGGTGTGTTTTCCGAAAGCTATAAGTTTTTACGGTAGGTTGGGTCAGGGAGTAGGCTTTGTAGGTTGCACGGGGGATCTAGGAACGCTCGTCGGGCTGCCGCGAGTGCGTTGCAATCCATCAGTAAGTGTTCACGCTGATAGCCACTTGGTGGCAATAAGGGCAAGGTTGCTCGTTTGGTCCTATGTCGACATCCATCAGGTGGTTGTGAGTTATCCACGTGTGTCCCGTGCACAAGCGGTTGATGAACACTTGGTATTTTCTGTTGGTGAACTTCGTTTCCCATTCTCCGACTGAGGGTTTGACTGAAAGCATTTTTTGTCCACTCTGTTGCGACATTTCATCCCATCGGGATGTTATATGGGAGTTGATGATAGAGAACCAGTCCCGGTAATGTGTTGCGAAAAAATGTTCATGGTGAGTAGATGCCAGTTTAGCAAGCGAGTCCGCAAGTTCGTTTCCAGTTATTCCCGCGTGTTTGGGGATCCAGCATATTTCAACTGCCTGACCCGTCTCGGACATCACAAAGAGATCGTGCTGCATTTTACGTAGAACGGGATGGTCGTAGTGTAGTGTTTTGAGCTGGGTAAGGGCACTCAGACTGTCTGAGAATACGACGTATTTGGGGAAGCGATCTGTTTTTGCAATAGAGATGGCTAGTTCGAGTGAGTAGAGCTCCGCAGGGAGTACGGAGGCCTCTTATGGGAAGGTGGCTGAGAGTGGGATGTCCCCGCACACAGCGTCGGCTCCCACTACGTCCACGGGTATTGAGCCGTCAGTGTATATATGGCGGTGCTCGAAATATTCTTCCTCAAGTAGTCTTAGGAATTACTGCCGGTACGCGTTGGTTGGAGTAGTTGCTTTAGGGTACATTTGCAGGTCTAGGTTAACCGGTGGTGGGTTTATCATCCGTATTGGAGTGTTAATTTTGAGAATTCGGTAGGAGAACGAAAGCCTAATAGCTTTACGATTGATGTTCAACGAGGTCAGCAGGTTGTACACAGGTAGGGAAAACGGTAGGCATATATTCTTTTTAGTCGCGAAAATGCGCTCATAGGTTATGTTGGTGATGTGGCTGATTGCCGGGTTGTTGATTAAACTTCTAGTCTTAGAATAGTATTGTAGCAAAAGTTTGTCTTGCCGGAGCGGAAGTGGAAGTTTGTTAGCGAGCACGTTAAGGGATTCGATTAGGGTGGAGCGGAACGCGCCGGTTATGATACGCAAAGCATTGTTTGCGATGGTCGAGAGAAATCCGAGAGTAGTTTTGGCTGTTCAACCGTAGACAACGGCTCCGTAGTCCATGCGCGTTCGTATTATTGCTCTGAACAACGTCATTCCAGTGTTCATGTCGGCACCGAACTTCACGGATGTTACCGATTGGATAAGTCCCGTCGATCTTTTGCAGCGAGTCGCCAGGGCTGTGATGTGGGGTCGCCACGTGAGTTTAGGGTCCCACACAAGACCCAGGAATTTTATCATTTCTTCGTATACGAGAGGGGTGTTGTGCAGCGTTAGGGCTGGTTTCAGGTGTAAACCGGGCACAAGGGTAAAGTGCATGCTTCTAGCTTTAGAGGGCGAGAATCGGAATACGTTTAGGGAAGCCCAGTTTCCGACTAGGTTTAGGCACTTCTGGAGTTCATGTTCAATTGTTATGAGGCTAGGGTGTCTGTAGCTTATTTTTAGGTCGTCCACGTATAGTGATGAGAGCAATCTTCCGTCTCGGGGAAGAATGTTGGCCAACTGATCAATTTTGAGGATAAAAAGAGTGACACTGAGAACGCTTCCTTGGGGGACGCCCATTTCTTGCGGAAATGACGGAGTGAGGCGACCTATCAAGCCATTACTGTGGAGATCCTTCATGATCCCGTATTTCCACGTAGTGTCGTATGCTTTTTCAACGTCGAAAAATCTGGAAGCCACATGTTCTCTTTGGACGAAGGCCTGTCTAGTATCTGATTCTAGTCGTACGAGGTGGTCCGTTGTAGTGTCGATTAAGGCCACCGCACTGGATGTTGAGAAGGCCTGCATGCATTTCAAGGTAGTCGACTAGGCGTGAGTTTATCATTCTTTCCATAGTCTTACATAAGACGCTAGTTAGGGCAATGGGACGATAGTTATGCGGGTCGCTATGACATTTCCCGGGTTTGGGTATCGTGATAATTACGGATTCTCGTCATTTTTGATTGGGAAAGAATGAATTTGAATACAACGTATTGAACACATTTAGTAGGTGCTGGAGTTGTCAGGAAGGTGTTTGATCATATTGATGTGCACTCGGTCCGGCCCGGGTGAGGTTTCACGAGTGTGGTCGATAGCATATTGTAGTTCATTGAGGGAGAAAGGGTTGTTGTAGACTTCTTCATTTGCGGAAATGAAGTCGATAAGCTCACTTTCTCTTAGGATCTTTTCCCGTTGGAAAGAAGCCGTATAATTTGTTGAATGCGATATTTGGCTGAAAAGCAGAGCTTGTTTGTCCGCGATATCCGCAAATGAAGAATAGAGAGTGTCTCCGTCCGACAGTATGTGGATAGGTCGCTCCGGGCGACCTTGGACAAGTCTGATTTTTCCCTACACTTGAAAAAAAGGGGTGCTTCGATTGATTGTGTTAACTAATTGGGTCCTGCTTTCTCGCTTCTTTTCCACGCTTAGTTTGCGGAACTCTGCAGTTTCCCTTTTCCAGGCTACTCGGTTCCTGGAGGAACGTGCGCGGCGGAAAGCCCTGTACATCCTTTCACGCTGGTCCATTGCTTCTTGTACCTCCGGGCACCAGCAAGGTTTTGGGAAAAAGGTTGAGGGTAAATATTGGGGAATGCATGCGACAGCTGCACTTTGGAATTTCTCGTATAGATGTATGACAAGGTCGCGCTCTGATATGTCTTCGGGAAGGCCCTCCACATCGTCCCATGCGACATGTGTCGAGTATTCCTCTCAGCTGGTTTTCCGGTAGTTGAATCGAAGTTCCTGTGCGTCGGGATTGTTCGGTCGGTTAGTAAGGAGCGATAAGATCACTGAGTTGTGATCACTGTCATGTTCAGGGAGCTAAAGTGGGGGAACAAATTGGTAAATCGATTGCGGTTTTACTTTCAAGGGTGATCCGAGTGGGTTGTTTGTCGTTGAGAAGGACCAGGTTGTGAGTGTCAATGGTTTTGGCCATTATCACTCCTCTGGGGTCTGTTTTCACGCATCCCCACACTTCGTGGTAGCTGTTGAAGTCTCCAAGGAGGAGTACATGATTATTATTATTATTAAAACTTTTATTTCCATCGTCAAGCAATGGGTTTTCAATACTTAGGTCTAACACATCAAACCTATTTTTTAAAATGCCGTATTTGAATTAGCGAAGCGAGAAAATAAAAAATGAATTTGTGACAGCACATCTCCTGTCGGCGGATGATGCAGTTGGTTAAACAGATCGGTCATAAGTGCCACTCCGCCGAGTGCAGTCACATTATTGTGACCTTATCAACGGTGTATGACATATTGAGGGATTGTGAAGGTTGCTGTGTCTGGCAGTTTGACCTCCTGGAGGCCTACCACCAAAGGTTTCTTCTAAGTCCCAGGCAATTCCATTGAAGTTTTGTGTTCATGTTCATTTCGGATCTAATTCACGCCCAGATCTTGATGGTATGGAGCGGTTGCGTGGTTTGTAGGAACTTTCGTGGTGTTTGTAGCTATTAGGCGCAGGTGTCTTAGATCGAGAGCGTTTGCATGAACGTCCGCTTTCTGTAGAACATGATCTCCTAGACTCACTGCGTTCTCGGCTGTGAGTGCTCTTGTAGGAGGAGGAGGACGAGGGAGTACGATCTTTGTGTTTGCTTCTTGAGCGAGTGCGTTTCTCTTCTATGGAGGGTTTTTTAAACATTGTGATGTGCTGAGTAGTAGAAGTTGGGATATTTGAATTGAGTGCGGTGCATGGTCGATCAGTGGTTTCGAGTATCAGTTCTTCGTTGAAGATTTTCAACGCGTCCTCGCGCAGGCGATGGTCGTCGGTCTCACTTGTGAGATGTTCTGGTGTCGGGCATGTTAGCTGAGGGTTGAATACCTCGTTTTGTTTTTCGCTTGATGTGGTCGCAGTTAAAACGGTCAGAAGTCGTTCAACGCTCTGATCGAGGAGAGCTGTGGTTCGTGGGCTGTTGCTTGTCTTTTTGCTTCGTGTCGAGAGGGCGTCGCGTGCCCCGTGGTCGTCGTCGGAGGAATCTTCGTGTCTTCGCTTTTTGGTTTTCGAGGTATTGGACCTCTCCTCGTGGTCGACCGAGGTAGCATCCATCGCAGTGGTCTCCTGGGCACTTGTAGATTTGTTGCTTGTGACGCCCGCCTCTATAACGAGGGCGGTCGCTAGGCTGGTTGTGGTATTGTTAGTACTGGAGAGGGATGTTTGGGTCATGGTAACAGTTTGTGTAGACGGTACGCGAGTGTCGTCTGGTGGGATAGATTTAGTTGTAGATTTAACTACTTTGGCGTCATTTAAATTTCGTCACTTTGGATTTTCATCGTGAAATATTTGGATGGCTTGTTTGCGTGTGACTCTGCGGTCATTTTGTATGATTGTCATTGCTTTTTGGTTCATCTGCTTTTGGCAGTCGCGGTCACCTTCCTCATGGAGGCATTAACAGTGGAAGCAGTTAAGTTGGTGGGCTGTGCAGTCCTTTCGGTCATACTCTCCGGCTCACCTCTTACAGCGTTGGGGTATGTATGGCTGGCAGTATTCGATGACGTGACCGTATTCCAGGCATTTTTTGCACATTGCGGGCCATGTCTCTACTTGGTAAGTTTTCGTTTATCCCTGTTCGCCCGGGATTACTATGAATTCCAGTGTGTCACGTCCTGGGAAAGTGATTTGATGTGCGGGGGGGGGGGTGAATGTTTCGTGGTTTGATCCATTTTGCTGAGGAAACGTTGGTGACTCCGTAATCCTTAGCTAAACCTGCTGCAAAAGCGATTAGGTCAGTTTTAGGAGTGTAGTTGGAAGTGTATATAATACGTCTTGAAACGTTGAAGAACGGATGTATTTCGACAGTTACTTCGTGTTATTCCTTTGTATAGCGTTCCTTTGCTCGATATTTACGACGTGGGCCAGATACTTCTTTCCTTGTCGGTTTATATTTATATCGGTTTGCCTCCCAGCTGTTTGTTGAGTGAGTTCATCAAGATGAATAGGTTCATTGAGGGAGCAACTTTGTTTGCACCGCTATCTACAAGCGCTATGAGGAAGTGGGTAGGGAATGTTGCTGATCTTCTCTCCTGGGTGGGAGGGTCAGCCTGGGGGTAGTGAATAGCGGCCGCAGCCTCTCGTCGCCCGACTTTGCGCTCAGTTTGGTATTGCAAGATCTCCCTCTCAGTCTTGTCCTGAGGGCAGTCTTCGTGTCCCTTAGGGTGGCAGTTTACTTTGCAGTAAAAGCAGTGAGATTTTCCGGATGGTTACGACAAGGGATCGTCCCGTTTATCGTGGTCGTCTTGGGAGCAGTGTAAGCATCTTTGCTTACCATGCCAATCTGCTCGTGTGTCCGTATTTCTGGCATTTATAGCATCGCATCGGACGTCTTTCAAAAGGTGTAACCTTGGTCTTGGCGTCAAAGAAAGGCATGTCTATGTAGTTAGGTGGGGTGGGGCAATGGAATTTAAGCAGAAGGGCTTTGGTGGTGTTTCTTTTTGGTTTGATTTTTAGTGCGATTTTCGCTTCAACTATGCATTCCTCGTATTGGACGAGTCTGGTAATGAACTCGTCGGCTTCATCACTCGAGCGACCCTCGATGTAAAGCATTTCTGAACTCATGGAAAAAGTTGGGTGTGGTATGATTTTGCAAGGCTTTTTGCATTTTCTGTTTTTGGAGGGTATAGTGTCACTTTGGAGTTTTGTGTCTACTTTAATGGTGAAGCTGTCATCACCGCTGGCAGCGATGCTGAGAATTGGACGGCCAGTCATGAAGTCCAGTTCTTCTCGTATTTGATAAGTCATTGACATCGAATGTCATTTTTAAATGTTCGGGAAATTTAGGGTCGTTGTTGAATAGGTTGTGGTCATCAAATCGAGTGTATTGTCTCCTCTTTACGTTTTTTTGGTGTTCGGGCGTTATGAGTTTCGGCTCGGAGTAGAGCGATGTTAACAGAGAGGTCAGAGGCGGAAGCACACGAACAGGTTACGGGTTCCCTGGCCTCTATCCTCTTCATCAGCTCATCCAGTCGGGTATTCATAGTTGCACAAAGGTTCTCGAGTTTAGTGAGGCGTTAACAGACTTCACTGGAGGGCGCTGAGCAGTCGTCCGTCTCCAGCTCGGCAAGGCCCATCTTGCCAAGGGTATTCTGCATTCTGAGTATATTCGCATCCAGCTTCGAGAAGTGTTCATACTGTAAGCGTCAGGTCTCCTGTCGATGAGGAATTTCTCAGGGGTTCGTCGTTCTTTCTTGCAGACTGGCTTGAGTGCGACGCTCTGGAGAGGCCGTCAGCCCCTCTCTGATAGGGCATGGTCTTGCCCATTTTTTGATCCCCGGCTTCTACCCGGGGTTCTGGGTAATGAAGGTGGGGCTTTCTTTACATTTATTTCGATTGTGCATACGAATATATACACCAATTTATTCCTTAAATCTACTCTTAAAATCAATCTTAAATCTAAATTTTTTTGTGAAGATTTTTGTTTCCCGATTTATTTTTTCAACATTTTTATTTATTTAAATTGGTTTCAATTCTAAATTCACAAACCCCGGTGTCAGTGGGGAGGCTCACAAATTTTGTGCATAAGGGGGGGGTGTAGCTACAAACTGAAAGGGAGACACGGTGGAGGGATCTTCTAAATCAAAATATATTTACACAAAGGGACAAATAAAATTTGGTGGTTAACGAGGACACCGCGAGAAGGCGGGTGAGCCTGGGATACCCCCAGGGGGTATCCCTCTGAGGTGCCTTATTGCTCTCGCCCTAAAGAAATGATGGTCGATCTCTTTAACCTTTACAAGACTATATTCGGTCTCGGAGCAATATGCGGCTTAGAGCGGTGACCGGCTCTTATTTTGATACAGCAAAAAAAATGAGCTTCTATACCCTAGAGACTTTGCACTTGTCACTCATTGGTTACGATACTGCCTCTGCGCAAAGCTATAGATTAGAAGATTGGCTACTGTGTAGTAGATTGGCACGAGTACTGCTCAAATTTAACTAAAGTAGCCCACATAAATGCTTTGTAAATATCTAGGGGTATATTGTGCCCAGCCTCTCGACAAAACCTTTGCCTAAAACAGCGTCGCAAGATGCTGTAACGGATGATAATCCATTACTGCCATTTGTCTCTTAGTCCAACCTACTTATAATTAGTCTTCATTACAGCTTCTCCCTTAACGTATGGTTTGAGGTCCAATCTCTTTGAATGTTGATTATGATTCAATGTTACTGGGAACTCAAGAGCAACTTTGCATCGAATGAGAATCAAGAGTCATTTCAGATCCCTAATATGGAAACAACAGCCCTAATATCACATTATGGACAGAGATTTCTAACGCGTTAGCTATATGAGGCTGAAATATATTCACTTTCTCACTCTTGGTCTATGATGCCCGCCATCGGGAATTTTTTCCTGAACGGTAAATGGCCATGAGTTTCGAAGTTCTTGAGGTTAATGGTTCTGATGGTACAGTCGCCGTTTATGAGGTAGTTCATAGTGACGTCGTCTGTGAGTAGGGCGTAGTTTGTGCTGTGCAAATGGTCGATACCAGTGACCTCACTTTCCTCTTCCAGCTCAGGGTTTCCCTCCACTTTCAGAACCAATGCATCAGACCAGTCAGTTCGTAAACTCTGAAAGAAAGGTCACATTGGCAGGATAAATGCTAAAAGTAAATATTCAAATGCAGTAATCATAATAATGACTCTTTTGAGATACCTATTTTTTGACATTATTGACGGGTTCATATCTATGGTAATATTCAAGTTTGTATTATTGCAAAGCAAATTTTTGAAAGAGAAAACATGTAAAACATACAAATATAATAAGAACGTTGATTCGTAAAAGCCAAGGGGTTTGGGTGAAAGTCATAACTAGGTATACTGAAATTCAACGTACTGTTGTATTGGTTGTTCCAGATTTGTTTTAGATTAAACGAAATAAATACTTATCTATGTGAGAAAACCTCTCCGAGTTATAGCCACCGAACGATTTCCCCGTTCGCGGTTGTCGTTTAATTGCTATATTGACCAAGACTAAAATCCGTGTAAACGGAGCGCCCTCCGTGATATTGCAATACAATGATCAATACCTTAACATTGATGATCGATCCTCTGAATACTATTGTGGCAGAATTACACCTGGGAGAATTTAAACATCTTGAAAGAGCAAAACACGATGTTGGGAGAGCAGACGACTGGACAAACCACAGATGCAAGAGATTTTTTTCCAGAGGGTTAGGAAACAAAACTCGGGTCAACTTACCAAAAGTTTGTGCACACCTAATAAGCAGCTAAGGGGAATGGTCCTCGATAGGCAGGACTGCTACGGCAAATGGAAGTTATTTGGGGTTATATATTCTTGTCTGGTTTGCTATGCAAAAAAATTACATAAAATAATAGGTATATTTTATGACAAAGCCATACAGAAACAAGGTAGGAAGATATGCTACTTACTTGGTTGAACAGGCTGCTATAGAGCTCTCTGTTATCACTACGACTAAGACTAGGATAACAAAGTATGTGTCAATGTTATGACATATAACCTGGGTACCTATATTTTAGCTATTGAACTCATTCTCCTTTAACAAGATGCTTGCGATCAATAACTTTAGCGATGAAGGCAGGGACAGTGTGATGTTAAGTTTACCTTCAGACGATGTTAAAAGGTATACCTCAGGTAAAAACAAGCTATGTCCTAACTAAGCTGGAGTGAAGGGCGAGCACCACAAACACCTGCAGTTGTTACATGCGGCTACACCACACAACCAAACCCAAAGAGGAAAAGCAAGAGACGAAAGCAGGGCTTGGTAAGTGGGCAAACAAGTAAAGCAAGAAGTACGCTTTCTTTGACTGATGTAAGATGTTAGGACGATGGTAAAACGTAGAACTGATAATGACACTGGAGAAGAAGCAATTACACAACTCGTTTGCAATAGCAACTAGGTCTTCGCTATCACCAAGTAGATTCTTGTGTGTTCTATAGCCTTTAACGATGCACTGCAGCTCACAACTTCTATTATATCGTCCTGTTCAGTATGTGATCATGTTTCGTAGTCTGTGAATAAAATTATGATGTGATGCATGTATGGAAAATTATATGAAGTGCAACTTGTGAGTCATTGCTTCCTTGGCCCTCAAGTCTTCGTCCGAGGAAAGATAATAAATTCATGCAGCGCTGAATTTTCAAATAAAATACATTTATTGCTGGTCAGTGAAACTTCAAAATTTTATTTCGTTATTTGTGGACAAGACGGAGCGCAAATATTAATGACAAGTTGGAGTCTCACGACAGATCCTCTCACGACTATACGATACTCACTATCACCAACTACCAGCTGTTTCATACTCACTATCACCAACTACCAGCTGTTTGATCCTCACTATCACCAACTACCAGCTGTTTGATCCTCACTATCACCAACTACCAGTTATTTTATACTCTATCACCAACTACCAGCTGTTTGATACTCACTATCACCAACTACCAGCTGTTTGATCCTCACTATCACCAACTACCAGTTATTTTATACTCTATCACCAACTACCAGCTGTTTGATACTCACTATCACCAACTACCAGCTGTTTGATCCTCACTATCACCAACTACCAGTTATTTTATACTCTATCACCAACTACCAGCTGTTTGATACTCACTATCACCAACTACCAGCTGTTTGATCCTCACTATCACCAACTACCAGTTATTTTATACTCTATCACCAACTACCAGCTGTTTGATACTCACTATCACCAACTACCAGCTGTTTGATCCTCACTATCACCAACTACCAGTTATTTTATACTCTATCACCAACTACCAGCTGTTTGATACTCACTATCACCAACTACCAGCTGTTTGATCCTCACTATCACCAACTACCAGTTATTTTATACTCTATCACCAACTACCAGCTGTTTGATACTCACTATCACCAACTTCCAGCTGTTTGATATTCAATATCACAAACTACCAGCTATTTGATACTCACTATCACCAACTACCAGCTATTTGATACTCACTATCATCAACTACCAGCTATTTCATACTCACTATAACCAACTACCAGCTATTTGATACTCACTATAACCAACTACCAGCTATTTGATACTCACTATAACCAACTACCAGCTGTTTGATACTCTCTATCACCAGCAACCAGCTATTTGATACTCACTATAACCAACTATACCAGCAATTTACTCGTGATATTTGCCCTCGCGTAGAGCTAACAACAGACGACCATTGACTGGCCTTCTTCTTAAGTTAAAGTTCATCCTCGAGCTTTTCTTTAGCCGGTTATTACTATTTCTTCCTCGACTAAAACATTGCTATTTTTAGCGTTTTGAATAACTCTCACGTTATTCAGTGAACCCTATTATACGGATATAAATTGAAAGCAGAATTTCACCAACGTGAAATGTACTGCACCTTTAACAGTGTAAACTTTACAAGACCGAGCTTCCTGAAACCATTTGCGTTAGTAAATTAACTGCTTGACAGGCTGGACTAACAACCCTGACCAAAGCGGTAAAACCATCTGTTTTACCTTCGGCCACCCCCTGAGTTTGCACGTATTGTTTTACATTACTGAACCAAAACAGAGTAGTTACAGTAAAAGCTAGAGTTTGCCTGCCTAAAGCACGTGTATAGCACGTCTTGTTAAAGAAGCTAGGCCAGAAGTGAGTAAGAGCAATGGCATGCAGGCAGTTAACAAGTTTGAAAGAAACAAGCAAGATGGCGACCGGCTCGCATTAGCATACAAGCCCTCAATTGTACAAGCGAAGATCAAGCTACAGATAGATAGAAAAACTCAAGACATTAAGAGACACCAAGCAAAAACTAAACTGCAGGCAGACTTGGCAGCAAGCGGGCAGCTTACTTTTACATGGCCATCAAAATGAAACCAACTGGATAGGACTCATGGATCCGCTAGTCGTGAGGCCAGATTAGTGGTTGCTAGTGAAGCAACCACCATTGTGGGCTACCGGGAATAAGATAGGTATCTCATAATGAATTGTGCTATTGAATTTTATTTACGTGCGAGAAGTAGGGGAAAAGTCTGATGCTAATACTCTCAACCCTGAGTAATGACATCAAGGCTACTTATCAATACAACAGTTTACAGCCTCAGTCATCCTTTCATTAAAAAATATTCACCTAGATAAGGCCATGATGAGACATGATGTGTCCTTTCAGATAGACAAACACATGCAGGCTGCAGGGTAGAGCTGAATCAGATTAGAGTGGAAAAAAAAATCAAGCAAGTGATTAGATAAGCAAGACTGCCTACCTGCCAGAATCACACGCTGAAAGATTTTGAAACAATTTAACAACGAGGCAGAATTTACTAACAGCAAACAAGAAAGTGCTTCAGTTCTACCCTTTCAATACCTTGATAATGTCCAGTACTGGAGTCCCCTTGAGGACACCGATACTCCATCCCTTGTTATTGGCCGCCTTCTCCAGGGTGTCGAAGGGCAGGTCGTCCCCCTTGACGGTTAGCGAGGAGGTGAGGGTGGCAGTGTAGGAGGCGAAAAGGCACAAGCTGGCGAACCAGAACAGCCAGAAGACGAACCTCAACAGACTCGAATTTGGTGTGATGTGCCAACCTGCAGGGGAGCAGAGTTGAGAGTAAAGGGTGAAGTGGTAACCTGCATGGTAGTAAGGTGAATTGTGAGTAAGGAGTGGTGTGGACACTTGTTGGGGAGTAGAGTTTGAAGCACGGGGTGATGTGTTCTCAGCGGGGTAATGTAGTAACCTGCGTGGCAGTAGTGGCTGGTGGAGTTGAGAGTATAAATAGACGCGGTTACCTGCGGAGTGGTCGAGTTGCGAATAAGGGATAATGTGTCAACCTGCGGAGTAGAGGGGTTGGGAATATCGTGCGATGCGAAAACCTGCGAGAAAGAGTGGGTTTTGAAAGAAGGGTGATGGGGTAAGCTGCGGAGCAGTATAGTTAATGGTGCGAGAGTGATTTCGTAACCTGCGGGGTGGCGAAGGTGAGTGAACGGGAGTCATTTTGTTGGAACAATTAAAAAAAATATGTGCTTGCTTTGTTATAAGCGAACTTCCACGGCTTCCAACCACTGTCTAGTTTTTCTTTTCTGTTTATATTATAGGATGATCATTGTTCTGTGATGCGGTCACTTCTCTTTTGGATTTTTTTGATATCCAGACA
>SDVV010014519.1:0-14781 GCA_016164225.1 Gammarus roeselii | reverse complement strand
GCTCCAGCACCTTACAGCAAACAGGAGTGAGACTCACCGGTCGGTAATTGAGAGGGTTACTTCTTGAACCAGACTTGAATATAGGAACAACACGAGATTCCTTCCAGGCCTCCGGTAAAACTCCCAGGTCCAATGATTTTGCAAAAATCAGAGACAAGGGCAATGACAGATTCCAAGAACATGACTTCAAAACACCAGGGTGAATGCCATCAGGTCCAGGGGCAGAAGATGAGTCCAAACCATCCAGAACCTGGGAAACTAACAGTCTAGTCACACAAATACCACTGAATTATCCAGGAAATAACTGATGTGGGGAAGGGCTGGCAGGATCAGCATTGACAAAAACAGACAAAAAAAGTCTACAAACAGCTGACTCATGTCTCTCTGACCAGCAACAACTTCACCAGATGGAAGCTTCAGAGGACCAACAGAAGGACAGCCCTTCTTTCTTCCTCTGATATAGGAGTGAAACATCTTGGGAGTAACAGAGAAGTTGTCTGCTAATTTCTGCTCATACAGACACTGGCTGTGGCATGAAAAATTCCCTGGCTGACACTACATAGCTAGCAAATGTATCTAACTGTAACATTAATTTATCTTATCTAAACTTCCTTTGTTCAAGAGTGCATTGTTTAATTATGTTTTTTTTTTTCAGATGATGTAACAGCAGCAGTGGCAAGATGTCCAATTCAGGTGAATGATCAGGCCTTGTTATAGCAACATGGTTACTGAGATTGTTAGGTGGCTACATGTTACGTGTTAGTTACCATTCCATTATATATCAATGTAAATATATCAACCTGTTGCTATTTAATTGAAAACCCATTGTTAGATGAAGGGAATAAATGATTTAATAATAATAATAATAATAATTTGAAGCCAAGTATGATTTTTTTCTTTATCAATTCATTTATTTCCAACTGAATAGCTTATCTACCTAGTCTTTTCAATGTTCCCTATCCCATTTATCTCGTATGTTTTTTTTTTATTCATTTTTTTTTCAGCTGAATCGTTTATCTACCTAGTCTGTTTAATGTTCCCTATTCCCTGTTCAACTTGAATAATGATATTACCACGCCTAATGTGGTTGTTAGGTCCTATACTGTTGAGAATCTTGTCTCTAGCTTGTATGCTAGTAATGAGTAAAGTAATTTCTTGATTCTCAGGTGGCCAGCCTCAAGGTGGGCCAGAAGGCAGTGGTGTCAAAGATGGAGATGTCCATGACAAGATCAGAAAATTACGCAGCTACAGACCTTTTGTTGAGAGCTTAATTACTAAACTGGAATCTCGTTCTAACACATCTGGCTCTGCGCAGTTACAGAAAATGAGGATGCTGCAAAAATTCATATTGGAACAAGACATCAGGAGGTAAGTTGGCAGTCTTCTAAAAGTTACTGCCTTATAGAATTCCTTGTTTTGTCAATATAAGTATATGAACTCATTTGCTTAAATTTTTGAAATCGTGGCTGTCTTCCATATTAGCCAAATCATTGTCTTCACTCTCAAATTGAGATCTTCCTTTTTTCATATTTGCTTGCTAAATAATTGTTTAGTGAACTGTTGGTAAAACAGTTCGAGGTATTTTCTACATGCAATTGATGGTTCATCTTTCATCAGCTTCAAGAAGGAAACAATGGACAAAATGTTGAAGCTTGTTCATGGCCTATCCCAGAAGCATTTGCAAGTAAGTTTGATATTTTGTATTGCTGTTAGTTGTTTCTCCACAGTTTTAGAGGCTAAGTAATTTTTAAATGTGTCAGCTGAATTCTCAAGTTGCTTTTCCTAATTCAGTAGCTCTGAAGAACTCATGGCTGTAGCTATATTATGTTGATCTTCATGATGAAAAAAAATACATTGGACAGTGTAAGTGTTAGTAAATATGTTGAATTACAAGACCAAGGAGAACAATTGAGAACACATTCTTCATCCTTTCAGATATCTCATCACTGAAAAAAGGTGACCATGGTGCCCAAAATGTAGCTATGCACAAATAAATGTCATATTCACATGTATAACATTTAGCTATTTGTGCAAACATGTTAGGCACCAGTCAGAAATGAAATATCCAGAAAGATGAAGAATGGCATTAGTGAAGTGAAATCACAAAATGTAAATTAACTACTTTTTTAAAGAGTGATGAAATGAAAAGACCCTAATTCCAAGTAGAATACAATAACAAGGTTTAGGAGAGATTGAATTTATATTTTCAATCATTCATCTTGGTCACCTAATATGAATATATTTAGTTACACTTTCAATCTAGGGGCAACAGCTTATACTACCTACTGCTTACACTACTTGAATACATATATATTTTTTTGTTATGCGAGGTCTCTAATTTTGTTAAATACTTGGTTACTTTGAGTTTCTCTGCTATTCACAGTAGGTCACAGCATGGCTGCCACCTAACCCACATATGTGGGGCACTCTCCATTTGTGCTGGGGCACCAGCATTTGCATGTTGTAGCTACATTAGCCAGTCAGATCCCAGCTTGGCGTTGCAGTTAAGCAGGGAGTTGTCCCCACAGTGAGGGTATCCAGTTATTTGGGGTCGATCTGGAACACGGCTGAGGTACTTGTCCAGTCTGCTTTTGAACCTCAAAATGTTGGTTGCAGTGGACGGTTGCGGCACCCGTTTGATCTTGCGTATTTCCACTGGCATTCAATTGAATAAGCAAGGTGCCCGCCCCATAAAGCTGTTGAATGCAACTGTTTGCATTGTTTTGCCACCCATCAGTTTCGGCACTTTGAAGCAACACATTCTGCAAATTTTTGCCTGGTGTCTCATGGTCACTTTTGTTACAATTTTTTTGTTGACATTGACAGTGTAGCCTTTCTGAACTTTCCAAACATTGATGACTATGAATCTTTCAAAAAGTCTTTGGATTGAGTATAGCCTCAAGGTGTTTAATCTGTCATAATAGTCAATTTCCTTTACCTCCGTTATATTAGAGGCGAAGCTTCTTAACACTGTTTAAAGTCTATTCAGAACTACTGTTTATGTGGGATCCAGAGAGGAGAGCAATAGTCAATGACTGGTTGAATTAGTTGTTTCCAAAGAGTCAGCATTGGCCTTTTATCTCTATCCAGAAAGGTTCTCATGGCCCAGGAACACAGTCTTCTGCCACTGGCCTCAACCTTTGAAATTTTTTCATAGAAAGAAGCATTGTTTTGCATTAGTATGCCTAAATCACGGAGGCTTTCTTCTTCTTCTATAGCTGTGTTATTGCCTAAAAAATATGAAGCTTTGGTTTTTTGTCAGAATTTTTTCCATAACTCAGTGATTCAAATTTAGACTAGTTAAATTGCATATTGTTTTCATCAGTTCACTTGAAGATTTCTTTCAGATCAGTTTGAACCTTTTCTACATCGCTCAAGTCCTTGACAATGCCTTGTACTCTGGTATCATCTGTAAAGAAAGCAAGAGACCAATATTTGTGGACAGCTTTGGTCCAGATTGTTAGTCAATATTAAGAAAAGCAGTGGGCCAAGCACAGCGCCTTGTGGGACCCCACTAGGGACTTCCACTGGTGGAGAGGTTTCTCCATTCATCACCACACTTTGAGTTCTGCCTTTCAGAAAATTTTTGATCCATTTGTAAACATTCCCTGGGATACCAGCGTTATATAGTTTTGACAACAGTATACTGTGATCTACTTTGTCAAAGGCCTTGCCAAAATCAAGATAAATCCCATCCACATTTGATCCATCACACAATGCATTTATTATATTGTCATAGTTCTCCAGCAGTTGGGTCAACATGCTCCTCTTCTGAAACCATGTTGCTTGGAGTTGAACGATGATTTTTTTCCAAGAAAATTCACTATTCGTCCTCTTATTACTCCTTCAAATATTTTGACAACAAGTGATGTCAAAGAAATTGGTCTATTATTTGATGGGCTTGTGAGGCTACCTCCTTTTGTTAGAGGGAAGATGACAGCATTTTTCAGGTCTGTGGGATATCGGAAGTGTCCAAAGACTTCTGCTACAACATTGTAGTAATCTTGACAGTACCTGTTTGCATGTTTCAATATAACAGCTGGGATGTTGTCTGGTCTGGATGCACTATTGCTACCTATGTCATCAATAGTTTAAATTGTAATTTTGGAGATGTCAATGTTAAAATCAGTCAATGAAAATTTGGAGGCAATTTCATGATCAGTCCTAGTAAACGTTGGAATGCTAATTACCTGTTAGTAATTTTCACTCAACAACTTGCTCCTTGCTTTGTTTTCATCTACCAGGTGACTGGATTCATCAATTAATGAGCCAATTTTAGTTTTTAAGGTTGAAAATTTGACTGCATAAGCAAAGAAAAATTTAGAATTCTTGTAATTTTTTCAATAGCTCTCGTTTCATTTTCTCTTCTCTCTTGACTATGTGAACCTTTCATCTGCTTTTCAATCAAGATGATAGCTTCTTGTTTTATGTGTCTTGAAGAGTTTACACTGTTGCAAAATTTGTTCTGTTTCATTGCAGCTTGCTTTTGCATGATCAATTTCCTTTCTGAATAATACTTGCTTCTTTTGGGTATTTTTCTTTCTATTGGCACATGTTGTTTGAAGTAATTGATTGAAATACTATTTAATTTTTTTATTTTGAACTGTCACCAGACAGCAGTGCACTAGCTATTTAAAAATGTGTTGGATTAGGCCCTGTCAATGCTGTGGCCTGTCTTTACAAGGCACCACTTGCTAGGCCAGCTCATAGTCCACAAAAATGTCTCCTATTGTGAATGTATTTACTTATGAACGTTTTCTTTTTAATTTTCCACTTTATTTTCTTGCGTAAGACATGACAGAGCTATTTGGATATTTAAAATTGTGGTTTCTCTGAATGTGTTGCACTTTTGTAGATAGTCTTGTTATGTTTGTCTGGTCCGGTGCCAGAAAGACATTGACTTCAGGACACTAGAAAGCCTTGACTCTTGAATCATTATTTTTATCTAAATACTAGAGGACAGATGCCTATTTTTTGATGCATTTTCAATTTTTCAGAGTACCAATAGCCAGAAGTCAGAAGTTGGAAAAGACAGGACCTCAAGATCTTCTAACCTGCACAGCTTACAACATTCTCGGGAACCCTTGAGTGTCCAATCATCTGTATCTGACCTCACGACCCTGAAATCTGCTTCATTAGCTACCCCTTCCAGTTTCAGCAGAGGATCAGAGATTTCTGCTTCTCTAAGTTGTAATAATTCAAGCAGAATTAGTGGAATCAAAAATGCAAAGAATATTTCAGATGCACTTAAATCTGGTATGCAACAAGCTGATGACAGTTTAAGCTCACTGAATTGTGACAACCAAGTTAGGAGTAATAGTAATGCTGGTGGTGGCTTGGATAGTCCAGCAACCCTCTCCAATAGGCTACTGAGCACAAATCTCAGTAATTCTCCTGTAATGATCTCGGCTAGTCCACCTGTACATATGGACAATAAAATGGTTGAGAGAAATAAATTACTGAATCGCACAAAGCTTGAGAGCTGTCCTGGAAGTAGTGCTGCAGAAAGGGAATCTTTTCCTAGAAATACATCAAGCAGCTCTCACAGCCAAGAGAAACCATCACGGTGTGAATCTCACGATCGGTTGGTTAGTTTGTTTGGAGAAGATGATAATTCATTACATGCTGCAAAATCCAGAAGGTTTCCTCATGCACCTCACAATACTGGCATTTTGTTTGACTCCGGTCAGATATCTTCTAGCTCTAGTCGACTCCCTGGAAGGAAATCGGATAATGGTACCTGTCGAAAAGTGGCCAATTTGTCAGGAGTTGGTTCTGCAGTAAGTGATCCAGGTAGGCGAAGCTTGTTGGATTTGCCTATGCCTCCATCAGCTCATCAATTAAAACCAACTGACAATAAAAACCAATGGCAGGCAGCAGCACCAACTGCCAATTTGAGTCAAAACAAGAGTAATTTTGTTGATTATGATGCTACTACCACTTCAGACAACCCTTTCAGTGATCTCATCAGTCAAGCTGCTTCTTCAAGTACAGCCAACCCCCAATTTCATCAATCTAGAATGAAATTAAGAAAAATGGTTGGTTTAAAATCTAAACCACAGTCTGATACCATTCCACTTCCTATTCCACTTCCTCTACAAGTTCCTCTACCAGTTCCTTCACCACAAGCTGACCCAACTCTGTCTCAACTCAAATTGCCTCTGGAACTGAGTGAGTTGCTTAGAAATTGTGCCAGAAATTCAAAGAAATCTGTATCAGACATTCTTCCCAATCCTGTTTCTTCCGAACACACCCAACGTAGTGCTCAAGAGAAGTTTTCCAGCTGTAAAACACAAACAGAGGGGGCTAGTTCCTCCCGTTCTCAAAGTGCAACTGTTGAAAGATTTCAAGCAGAGCATACCTCTCGGCACAGAAATCCATCTGGCTCAGGAAATTTTAGAGATGATGAGTACAGTTCACGCCATAAGAATCCATCTGGCCCTGTAAGTTTAAGGGATGAAGAGCGTACATTGCTTAATAAAAATCCATCTGGTTCAGGAGATTTAATATGTGAGCAAACTTCTCATCATAGAAATGTATCTGGTAATGTTTCTAAAGATTCAAATTGGGATCCACCACATCAATCTGGTTTTACTTCTAATTTTAGCAAGGCCAGCCATGTGTCTCGGCATCAAACATCGTTTTTGGACACACACAGGAAAGATCATTCCCAGCAGCAGTCTCCAGGCAGCACCTCCAGAGAAGACCACAGTTTCCGTTTACAAGACCACCCATTGTCAGGATTGCAATATTCCTCTCAGCAGCACTCTAGCAATCAATCTCCTGCCTCAGAATTTGATCACACATCTCGCAAAGACTTGAAGCCATCTGGAAGCCTGAGATCCGATCATAGTTTCTGCGAATCTAATTACAAGCAAAATAATCCTAGCTCTCCCCTATCTGTCTCTTCTTCGCTTGAAGGAAGAAAACCGTTACCATTTGCTTCAGACAAGAATGATCATGGTCATTCATTAGTCAACCCAAGTCGGAATCCATACATTCATCAAAATATTGATCCAACATCAACACTATACAGGCATTCTAAAATACTTGATACTCTAAATCAGGAAGGAGGAAATTCACAAAACTCTCCATATTCTCCACAGAGTAATAGTCCTTTTTCGCGAAATGAGTCTCCCTCTAATTTTTCTACTCAAGACACTCCGGTATCACCAGAACCAGAAGAAATTTCTTGCTTCAGCCCACCAAAGGATTCTCCTGTTAAAACTATACCTATTGAAAAAGTGATGTCTGAAGTGGCTTCCTCAAGGCAGTCGTGTCCAAATCCTATTGATATCCAAACATCCGGTGCATCTTACAGGTATGAAGACTTTGTTGGTCCCGCGTTCCATTCTCGACCACCCGCTAAGAAACCTGATTTGCAAAGCACGCCTGTTATAATCCCTCAAAGTGTTCCAAAACCAGCACCTTTAACTTCTACTCTGATTGCCTCTGCAATTGATGCTAGTCCTGTTAAAACTAAGATAGACGCAGAATCTGTTGGCAACAACTCCGGACTTGAAGTGAACAAGAAGAATACTGCTGCAACTGAAAATACCTGCAATGAAAATGAAACTCGTGCAAGATCTCATAAATGTAATGTTATCCAACCTAAACACATCTCCCTGACTAAGGTGAATAAACTAGGTCAAAAATCACAATCAGGTTCTTTAAATATTGAGGAATACAGACGACGTAGAGCAATGAAGATGAACAAACCTTCCTACATTCTTGATGAGTTGATACCAGAAAAACCTTCAACAAGCTCTGTACCTCCTGTAAGTATTGGTAGAAGCACTCCAGCTGCCAGTCCTATTCATGAGAGTAGTCCTGTTGACATGGAACCTTTTGGGAGCCCAGCCGCGCACTCAGCGTTGCCGTTGCATCCTCACGGTCAGCCTAGCTATGCAGGAGTAAATACCCATCCGAAACAGCCAGGGATGGATACACTGCAGAAGAATAGAGACCCAAGACTTCCAGAAGGACGACAGAGAATGCATGGGTTTCCTAATCAATCTCATCAACAAAGTTCAAACTTTCATCAGTCTTCCCGCCATGGCCCATACTCTCATCACCCTTCATCACACTACCCTCACACTGGCCAAGGGAACTATTCTAACAATATGCAAACTTCCCATGACCCAAGGACAGCTTCCCGTGATCCCAGAACATTGAACCAGCAGCATGTTGCTCATCGGTTCGGAGACCCTCGAATGCCTGGCGGTGCAAACAGACCGCAGCCACAGCAACAGCCCTTCATGCGCCCTCCAGTTGGCTATAACCAGGCCAACTACGGCATGATGCGGACCACACAACCCTATGGAGCTCCTGTCGGTGCTGCTTTCCAAGGGATGTATGGGGTTCCTATGAATTACCCCCAACCCGTGTCACCTATTCCACCACCACCCTCTGCCGGTACTCCCGAGTCCGTAAAGGGAATCTCGGATCTCATAGCAAAGTCTTTCACCTGTATTATCATGAAGGGACTACCTCATTTTACCAATTCCATGCATATTTATAAATTCTTCCAAGATTACATTCTATCTGATGTTTGCATTGAGATCGACCACGGTTTAAATTGTACTGGAACTGCCTATATACAGTTTCCAAGTCATGAAAGCGCTGCAGAGTGTTTGCAGCGTCTCAATGGTTATATAATGCATGGCTTCCAAGTAACACTTAGTGCTGTTACTTCAGGCTTTTTTAGAGGAGCAAAGAACACCTACGACAGCCGTAATTTTGATAGGGAAAGGCGTCTTGGAATCCAGTTGTTGCCACCCGGAAATTGCAATCCTTTCTACAATCCCAAAAGAGCCGAACAAAGACTGGCTGCCAAGCTGGCTCCATTAGTAATGGACGATCATCAGAAGAAGTTCAATGCTCGGTCGATGGACGATGCTGCTGATGTGCCAGTTTCTGGTATGGACGATAGTCCACAGTCTCCAGACTTGGAATCCACTGCAGTTGCTGGCAATATTGGAAACAAAGATGGTATTCTGTTTGGCTGTAAAACTATTGCTCAATCAAAAGATGACAAAAGTCCAGACAGTGTTGAAGAATCACAAACCAAACTGATGGTCGCATCAAGTAAAAAAGATCGAAGGTACAGAAAAATTGTTATCCCATCCGATTCTGAGTCTGGTGATGACAATGATAACAAGGAGACAGCAGCAATTCATAAGGATGAGGTAACAAGCATAAACAAACAATGTGAACTTGAGATAATTGCAAAACCAGATGTTGACACTTCCGTGGCAGTGACTGTCGATGATACTTCAACTCGTATTAACACCTCAGCACACACCAGTGAGTTTTACTTCCCAGATGACAACGATGCAGCATCAGTTACTGATGAAGCCAACATTTCTGATAAAGATGAAGAAATGTTTGAGTTCGAAGACGCTGAGGAGGATGGTGTGAGTGATCACGAAGTGTCTAAAGAAGATGCATTTGATGACCTGCTGGATATCACGCAAATTGACGGGTTGCCCTACAAGAAATCTCTTGGTTCCATGCCTAACATTCGTGATGAAGTAAAGATCAAGATTAATACACCCGTAAAGAAAAAGAAGAGAAAAGGAAAAGGTGATTGTTTAGCATCCTCTCTTCTTGTAAAAATGACTAGAAAAACTCAAGTAGAAGTAAAAAAAGTTCTTGTTGAAGAAAACAAACTAAGAGTATCAATTCCATCTCCGAAAAGGCTTGTGCTTTCATTATTCAATGAAAAGAGTTTGAACACAAGAACTAAGAGATCTCAGAGTTCGTCTTCAAATGTAGCTAAGGAAAATAATCAAGGAAGGAAGGGGCATAGCGATGATGAGCTACCAGACCTCATTGACACAGTTTCCAGTGAGTTTGTCCCTGGAAATCGCTTAGAAATCTCAACGTTTTCTGATATGTCCGATATTAGTGAACGAGACTCTCTGGTAATTGACTTGGATAGGTCTACTAAGGAAGCAATTGAAAACTTATCAGTGACTTTCGAAAAAGATGAAAATACATTTGACAATCTGCATTCCTTGGTGCCAAAAGAGAGTGAAAGAAAAGAAACTTCTGCTACTAGTAAGATCTGCAACAAATTGTTGAACGAAGTAAGTTCTAGTGAAAAAGTGGAATCCCTTGAATTTATGAGAGTAAGTGAAGATAAGTCATCATCTCTGAATGTGCCATCAAAGGTTCTCAAACCAACTTCTGCTGTGGTGATGATGGCAGATTCGACTATATCTGACGATGAACCAATAATTTTAGACGACACTTCACATGAGGTAGGCATCAAAGTTGACTCTCGAAATCGGACAGCAAACTCTGAATCTGTTGTTGGATCAACCCTCAGCTCAAATGATGAACTGGAAATAGTAGAAGTGAGATCGGGCACACAAGATAAAATCAAAACCTCTGTTCAGCCTCCTGCTTCTTCTGAATCGCGCGTGAGTTCAGCCACGGAGCAAGCAGACTGTCTTGAAAAAGGAAAAGCATGTTATGCCAGGAGTGACAGTCCCGTCTCTGCTGAAGAGGCTGAAGTGATTGACTTGGATGATGAGGATGATGAGGAGGACCAAGGCCTGACGTCTCGACTTGCCAGACGTAATAACTCTGTTATAATTGAGGACGATGGGGATAACATGAGTGATGCTCATATTGCCTCTAACCACGATGTGGAAAAGCCAGAACATGTACCAACTGCACCTTCGCAAGGAGATGGTATGTATAGTAAGAATTCTGCTGATACAACCGAGGCTTCATCAAGGGCAGTAGCTTTCTCCAGTGATATTCCGCACCTAGACGGAGATAAGTCTTCTCAGCCAGCATCAAATAATGGCAACAGTAAAGAGCCATCAGGCCTTGTTGATACACCAAAGACTGGTGGTTCGACTGGCGATCCTATAGTTTTGGATAGTGATTCAGAGGACGAAATTTCAAAAGAAAATCAACAAACCAAAAGATTACTGGAACAGGGTAAGTCTTCAATTCCGCCCAGTAAGAAACAAAAGTTGTCTGCTACAGATGCTGTTGTTAAGGAAGAACCTGGTTGCAATTTTTTGATAGAATCAGTCTCTAGTCTTCAAACTCTTCCATCTGATCAGAATTCAGATTACGCAGCTGAATCCGATAAAATTGATGGCGCTTCTGCAAATCCTGATATGGATCTTGCTCACTCCACGGATATTTTTGCTGACACTTCATTAAATGATGATTATCTAGGTGATCTTTCACAAATAATGCCGAGCATCGATGATGACGTCTTGTTAAATAATCTACCTGACGTTTCTACCCTAACGTCCATCACAGACCCAAGGATCCTTGATGATAATGTACCAGCTAATCCTAAACATCCCAAACATGTGCAACAGACTTCACCAGATGATCTTCCTGAGGAAAAATCTTTGATTGATGAGAAGAAGCCTTCTAATACTGCTGAATTTGACGATGATGATGATAATGTTGATCTTTCGGAGGAAGTTCACAGCATAGTTGCGAGTCTGAACAAAAAGTCAACGCCTTCCTTGTCTCATCTTAACCAAGGAGAGGCCATGGTGTCTCAGCACCAAGAAAAAGAGACTGCTGTTAAAGCCATCGCCGAATCGCTGGAAAAATCTGTTGAAGGTGGTGACTCGTTATTACAACCCACCCCTTGCTTGGATGGTCAAGAAGGTGCCGCTAGTGTACAAAGACAACTGTGTTCTGGTAATCCATTAGAAACAGGCTCAACAGAAGCGGAAACTGTTGGACCAGAGGTTTCTGCAAAGCCTGTTATAACTCGATCATCAGACAAACTGTTGATGAAGGAAAAAAACGAAAAGGAAGAACAGGCACCACTGGCACAAATAGAGGAGGTTGGAGGTGCTGCCTCTGCTCAAGCTGTAAGTAGCTCAAGCATTTCGGCTGAAGACGAGAAATTTTCCCCTACAGGACCAGAAATGGCTTCAACAGCTGACAGTGATGGCGATGACTCTGCCAGTGTTGGATTGGCAAGCGTGTCCAGCTTCCCTGACGATCTCTCCATCATCTCCGGCGAGAGTAGGGAGCTGAAAACACCCGACTCGTCCAACAGACGCCGCCGCCGCAAGCAAAGATTAAATAGCTCTCTGGAGCGCAGGAGAGTTACTCGAGGCTCCATTGTAGAGAAGCCAGATATCACTGAAACTGTTAACTGGGACGACGGAGGTGTTGTGGACCTGTTCCAGTGCGAGTTGTGTCAGTATGTGGGTCGACAACACGTCAGTCACTTGGTCAACTATCATCCCAACAGAGAGATTACGTGCGAGTTCAAGAAAGAAGATGTTCATGTGGTGTTCCGTGATAAATTGGGACCCCCTCAACCAGAACAGAATGAAGTTCCTGAAAAATTGGATCTATCATGGGTTCCTGACGGCTTGCATTTTGACACAGCGCTGACATGCATAGAAGACGACTGTGATTATATTTCGAATATAAGATTTGATCTTCTGTATCATTACTTAGAACACTATCCAAAATCGTTGCCCACACTGTTTCACTGTCGGCTATGTCAACATATGACGAATGACCTGAAAGTGTCCTACGATCACTTCACAAGTCACACAGGTGAGTATAGACACAAATGCCAAAAATGTAACTTCAGTAGCTATTCTGCCGCCTATCTTGATGAACATCACAATTCAAACCATTTTGAAGCTGACAAGGAGATAACTTCATCTGATCTTGTATTGGAAGACAAATGGCCCTATATACACATCTGCAAATCTTGTTTGTTCACACAGATTAATCTTGTAAATGTTGAAAATCACGTTGCTCAAAAACACAACGGAAAAGCAGAGATTGTCAAGGCAAACATGTTTAGATCTATCACACTTCATACAGAAAGATATAAAAGAGAACCCCCAGCAATTGGGAGAGAAAAAGGAAAAGGAAAAAAGACAACTAAGAGAAACAAAAACTTGGAAAAGAAAGTTTTCATTGGTGATGAAACAAAAGATGAAGAATCTGAACTTGGTGAAGAAGCTGCTGCAAAAGAACTGGTTGATAGAATAACCAATTTATACACTACTCGAACTGCTTCTGATGTGCAGCAAAGGATGTCCCAGTTAGAAAGCTTACACAACAGATTAGAGCAAGTCTCCATGAAGGAAAATGAGGCTGCTAACAAAGACGACGCACCTGAACTAAATTCTGAACAACCTACATTGGATAACCCAAGCTCAGCTGCTCCTCAAGATCAGTCTGTTGAAAGTTCCTCAAAAGCGCAGAATTTGCTATCAAGGATAATGGACCAGAAATCTCCGTTTGACAGCAAAAAAAACGATCTCACCACTGAGAATGATATCGATAATAAAATGGAAATGTCATCTGACTCACGTGAGTCTGTAGCCGCTCCAACGACGAGTGAAGAGTCCAATTCCATTCAGCCTAAAGCTGTAGCCAACAAAAAGGGGGGAGGCAAGTCGCAGAGCTCCGAGCACACCAACGATGATAACGATTCCAGTGATGGTGAGGGACTGTTGATTGATGAAGATGCAGGATCGGATGCAACAGGCGACGCGGTCGATGATCATGATGATGATTATGGTGAGGAGGATGAGGATGAAACAGTAAGTACTGTCGACCCATTCGAAGTGTCAGAGACTCTGGTGACAGCTGATCATGGCTTTGGAGAAGAGGATGAAGAACAAGAAGAGTATAACCTGGTAAGCACTATCTTGAAGCTGAGTCAAAGCCTGAAGAAAAACATTATTACTGCACCGGATGATTGCTCGACTTCAGATTCAGAAACAGAAGAAGATAGTGACAGAGAATTTGAGGAAGAATCTGTGCGTGGTGGTGGAGGTGATGCGGTGGCGGTCGATCCCGAGCCGACACTCCGTATCAAACCAAACCATCAACTCATGGATCGAGACGTCTGCAGAGAGGTTTGTGAAGAGAATGTAAACAATTGTAGTAGACATTTACCTCATCATGTGATTTTTTAGTCTTGCATGATACTCGTCATCATACGCGATAACCAAACTGTGGCAGCAAATAAAAAGATCTTCTCTTGGGATGATGACTATTAATGGGTTCAATTTGTGGGTAAGAGTAAAGTAATGAGATGCTCGAGGACTTTCAATGCGAGCAAAATTAGTGTCCCCCTAAATGGAGAGCTCCTGGAGGAAGTTTAGTGTTTTAAGTATCTGGGCTCCCATGTGGAGATAACTGAACTAGTGGAAACTGACGTGAAGGCGCGAGTGAAAGAGGGATGTAAAGTGTTGGGTACACTGAAGAGTGTAATGAGCTGTAGGACGTTGGGGATGGGAGCAAAGAGAGGGCTGTATGAGGGTGTTGTTGTCCCAACTGTGCTTTACAGAGCTGAGACTGGGGGGTGAGAGCAGAGGAGAGAACAAGGTTGAATGTTTTGGAGGTGAAATGTTTGAGAAGCTTGGCTGGAGTAACGCTGAGAGACCGGATCACCAACGACGTGGTTCGAATCAGAACAGGGAGGGTGAAGAAGTTGAAGGACAGAGTGGATTCGCGTGTTCCTGAGATGGTTCGGGCACATGGAGAGGATGGATGAAGGGAGATTGAAAACGGTGATGAATGCGGAAGCCAGTGGTCGCAGGCCTAGAGGTGGACCAAAGTTTGGGTGGATGGATGGATGGTGTGAAGCAGGTGTTAGGAAGGAGAGATAAGAATGTGGAGGTAGCGAGAGAGCGTGTAATGAACAGGCGTGAGTGGAGAATGGTTGTAAATGGTTGATTTTACGCTGCTCTGATGTGCTTTCCCGTCATTGGCATCCCGCTGTCGGTATGGTCGTGGGGGGGGGGGGGG
>SDVV010014518.1:0-14781 GCA_016164225.1 Gammarus roeselii | reverse complement strand
TTGATATATACATCTTTGAGATGCCCGTCTGGCATCTCGTACAAAATTTGATATATTGAGATTTTGGAGATGCCCATTTGGCATCTCGTATACAATTTGATATATAGAGATTTTGGAGATGCCCATATGGCATCTCGTATAGAATTTGATACATAAGAGATTTGGAGATGCCCATCTGGTATCTCTCATTATTAAAGTGCACTTAATGCACCTGCCTTTAGATTGACCCATTTGTACATTCTGAATGAACTAACCGTCTTTTTCTCTTTCCTTAGTACGGATTCGGGAGTGACCCTGTTTCAGCATGGAGCAGAGAGACGCTCACCCACTAACCCATTTCTTTCAGAATGAGTTAATTTCTCGTGCTGCTTTCGGTTGGCAGAACGCACTGATTACCTATCGAAATAATATTTGTTAGATGTCCTGAAATACTTGGAGATGCCCTTCTGGCATTTCACATGAATCATATTGAAATAATATAAACTATTTCCTTGTGATAACCGCATTCCTCCCACCCTAAAATATATTCCCTTGTACAATGTAGATAACTAACCGCCTCCTCTTCTTAAGCACAGATTCGGGTGGGACCTGGTGCAGCAACGGCAGACACACGTGTTCAGAGACTTACTCTACTGAACACTAGGGAGAATCACTCTCAGGAAACTGAGAGTGGCTCTCACCTATAGTATTATCATAATTTCACGATATTCCTGATAAATTTCGACCTACTGAACATTGGGGAAAACCACTTTTAGGAAACTGAGAGTGGTTCTCACCTATAGTTTCATCAAAATTTCAAGATATTTCTGAAAATTTCCACCTAGACTCTAGATCAGCCATGGGCAGGTCTATCATAGGAGATGTCCATCCGACGTCTCACCTTGAGGTGCGACAGCCTTCAAGGAACCACTTGCGTACAGAAGACTTAATCTTCTGAGCACATGAGGGAGGACCATTGCCCGGGAAACTAGGTGTGGTGCTCTCTTCAAATGTCCACATACTTGTCAAAATTGAAATACCCATTGCTCATTCGAAGTAGACTCAATACCTAGTTGGAGTCCATCTGACCCAACCTCTGGGGCAAGCCGACAGGCATGCGCTGGAGGAAAAGTATGAGTCTGCTGGGCGTATGGGCGTTCCCGTCTCTGCTCGACCGTCTGAGATGCGACCGCCTAAAACTGAATTCTTCACTTCGCTTCTTGTTCGCCCCGTTCCTAAAATTGTCGATCTGGCACTCGACCTTTTTTTCTCCGGGGCTGAAATGCCCCGGGTAGTAGAAGGGTGGTTGTAGTAGGTGGAGGTAATGGTAGTGGTGGTCCTTCTCTTTCTGTCCTTACAACCTTCCTTTTTCTGTATGTGTGCGTGAATTTCTAAAGCCCCGTTGACTATCCCCCTTTCTTCTTTCAAGGAAACACTCGACATGAGCACTCGTGCTCGTTTGTTTTCCTTACTCTAATCTAATCTAATCTACTACTACTACTACTAGCCTCCGGGACTAAAATGCCCCGGGTAGTAGAGGGGTGGTTGTAGTAGGTAGAGGTGCTGGTAGTGGTTGTCCTTCTCTTTCTGTCCTTACAACCTTCCTTTTTCTGTATGTGTGCGTAAATTTTTAAAGCCTCGTTGACTATCCCCCACTCTTCTTTCAAGGAAACACTCGACATGAGTACTCGTGCTCGTTTGTTTTCCTTACTCTAATCCAATCTAATCTACTACTACTACTACTACTACTACTACTACTACGACAACTACTACTAAGAGGAGAGCTTGTTCTCCTCGATGCGGCGGTGAAGACTTGAAGGGATACCATATATTTTTACTTTTTTTTTATTATTCTTATGTGGTACAGTGCCAGCACGTACCAGAACTTGTGAGGGTGTAGTCTGCCGGCGACTCACCCTCACACCCCGTGATATTCGATAACTGAACCCGCACCAGGCGGAGAGCGTTGTTCAACTCAAAGGTATGACGTAGACTCAACGAAAGTGTGCGGGTGAAGCCCGCCGGCGACCCATCGACGCTTACCGAAGAGCCGCAACAGCGGCTCACCACCACACCCCAACAAATACCCATCCTTTAAATCAGTGCGTACCTCCCTATGGAAGGACACTGTTTCTTTCTCTCTCTCTCTTCTTCTCCATCTTCTCCTTCTTCAATTTCTTTTTCTTATTCATCTTCTTCTTCTTCTTGCTTCGTGAATACCTGCGCCTTTGGAGATGTTCTTCTGACATCTTATTGAAATATACATTTTGGAGATGCCCGTCTGGCATCTTGTATGAAATTTGATATTTAGAGATTTTAGAGATGCCCATAAGGCATCTCGTATACAATTTATATATAGAGATTTTGGCGATGCCCATATGACATCTCGAAAACAATTTGATGTATGAGAGATTTGGAGATGCCCATCTGGCATCTCTTATTATTAAAAAGCACTTAATGCACCTGCCTTTAGATTGACCCATCAGTACATTCTGAATGAACTAACCGTCTTTTTTTTCTCCCTCAGTACGGATCCGAGAGTTACCCTGTTTCAGCATGGAGCAGAGAGACGCTCACCCACTAACCCATTCCTTACAGATTTTCGCTCTAACTTCTCGCGCTGCCTTCGGTTGGCAGCACGCACTGATTACCTATTGAAATAATATTTGTTAGATATAACTGAAATATGAAACATTCTTGGAGATGCCCTTCTGGCATTTCACATGAAGCATATTGAAACTATATAAACTATTTCCAAGAGCTAACCGCATCTCCCCCACCTTGAAATGTATTCCTTTGTACGATGTAGAAAACTAACTGCCTTCTCTTCTTAAGCACAGATCCGGGTGGGACCTAGTGCAGCAACGTCAGACACACGTGTTTAGAGACTTACTCTACTGAATACTAGGGAAAACCACTCTCAGGAAACTGAGAGGGGTTCTCACCTATAGTTTTATCAAAATTTCACGATACTTCTGATAAATTCCGACCTACCGAACATTAGGGAAAACCACTCTCAGGAAACTGAG
This sequence comes from Gammarus roeselii, assembly GCA_016164225.1. Taxonomy (NCBI): domain Eukaryota; kingdom Metazoa; phylum Arthropoda; class Malacostraca; order Amphipoda; family Gammaridae; genus Gammarus; species Gammarus roeselii. The sequence continues at coordinate 11,773 of SDVV010014518.1, read as the reverse complement.
AGTGGTTCTCACCTATAGTTTCATCAAAATTTCACGATATTTCTGACAAATTTTGACCTAGACTCTGGATCAGCCATGAGCAGGTCGATCATAGGAGACGTCCCTCCGACGTCTCACCTTGAAGTGCGAAGCCTTCAAGGAACCACTTGCGTACAGAAGACTTCATCTTCTGAGCACATGAAGGAGGACCACTGCACGGGAAACTAGGTGTGGTGCTCCTTTCAAATGTGCACATACTTGTCCGTCTAACCCAACCTCTGGGGCAAGCCGACAGGCATGCGCTCGAGGAAAAGTATGAGTCTGTTGAGCGTATTGGCGTTGCCGTCTCTGCTCGACCCTCTGAGATGCGGCCGCCTGGAACCTAAATTCTCCGCTTCGCTTTTTGTTCGCCCCGTTCCTAAAATTGTCGATCTGACACTTGACCTTTTCTTCTCCGGGGCTGAAATGCCCCGGGTAGTAGTGGAATGGTTGTAGTGGGTAGAGGTGCTGGTAGTGGTGGTCCTTCTCTTTCTGTCCTTACAACCTTTCTGTTTCTGTATGTGTGCGTGAATTTCTAAAGCCTCGTTGACTATCCTCACTCTTCTTTCAAGGATACACTCGACATGAGCCCTCGTGCTCGTTTGTTTTCCTCACTCTAATCTAATCTAATTTAATCTAATCTAATCTACTACTACTACGACAACAATTAGGTGTACATATCTTTTACACCTTGAAGTGCGACAGCCTTCAAGGAACCACTTGCTTACAGAAGACAATCTTCTGAGCACATGGTGGAGGACCACTACCCAGGAAACTGGGTGTGTTGCTCTCCTAAATGTGCACATACTTGTCAGAATTCAATTCCCATATGCTCCTTTTGAAGTAAACTCAATACCTATTGTTTTTAAAGGGGCCTGAAGGCCTCGGGAAGATACCGCCACCATTTATTTCCTAATGCCCCCAAAGAGTAGGGAGACTCTTTGGGGGCCTTAGAAGTAGGGGGACTCTTTGTCCCCAACACTACTACCGCCTCACCATCCCTGCTAGAGTAGCGGCCTACCCCCTCTACCTTAACAAAGATCCGATCTATAACTCTCCGAAGTGATAGGCTTACAAGCTAATTGTGCACTCGAAGCGTTGCCACATTGCACCGCCAGTCCTACCCTCTGCTTCTGCCAGAACGTGTCACGAGGGTCCCCAGAGGCGGAAAAAATCGTCGGCCAATCTCGTGGATCAGGAGGCTGCTAGTCTTGCCAATAACGCCGGTCGCCTCGATGGCCAAGGGCTCAATACGATAGCGGTCACAAAGAGATCGATATCTATTTTTGTTTGTTTCTGCCACGTTGGCAGCCCTGCAAGCCTCTAAAGAAGTGCCAGGCAAGTGACTCGTCGCGAAGGTATCCACGCAGGTGCAATCCCTACAAAGGTGTTGCCCTCTAAAGAAGGGAAAGACTAACGCCGTCAGGTCGCTTTCCATCGCCTCGATCGATGCCGGGATCGCGGATCGTACCAAGGCCGACTTTGCGTAGCTATCGTTTAATTATGTCATTCAGAGGCAAATGTCTAGGATGACGACCTACGCTGTAAAGGCACGAGAGCGAGTGAGTGCCGGACTCATCCATAAGCTGACCGCAGCTGTAGAGCAATTCAAAGTGAGTCAGGGTCCAATAAAGTACCCAGAGGGGCGGCAGAAATGACTTCCAGCCAAGAACTGCTATCGTGACAAGAAGCAGCCAGGAGACGAGCCTTAGTTTTGGGATCTTGTGTCTCAAGTAACAGACCGTCCAAAGTTACCCTAACTCCTTCCCTATCCCATGACTTCTGGATAGCACAGCAGTCCCCTTCTGGTGCGATCGTTTCATCACCTTGCCTAGCGTTCCATGCCATCACTGCTTTTGGAAGTAGGTTAGTCTGCACCAAAACGTTAACGTTTGACAGAAGAGTTTCGACTCAGGGACCGACAGAGTGCAGAGAAGAGATGAAACTGGGCAGGGCGAGATCCTGCGCCTTGCGAATGCCCAAGCCACCAGAACTGACTGGTAGAGTAGCTTGCTTCCATGAAAAGTCTGAAAAAGAAATGTTAGTAATCGTTGAGAAAGCTTCTCGGACGGGTTCGTCGAAACTAGCAAGGTAATTAGCGTGCAGGTATGTGGGAGAAACGCGCAACAGATACTGGAGTTTGGGAATGACGAAGCAGTTTTTCAGTAGGATGAGAGCTTGGTGTGGCTCAATTACACTCAGTCGAGAGTTCATCAAGGTAAAGTCGTCAATTTTGCCTGCAAGCGCTTCTGGAATAGCTTGGACTGAGATGGGTGCGCCGAGAACAGTGCTACGATCAGCAGACGCAATTTTGATGTCAGGGATGACCTCGCGGACTCTCTGTGATCTACCTGGGCGCCATATCCGAACTGTTTACGTGGATAAGCTCGCACTTTTGCCCGTTAATTTTAAAGCCTATTGATTTAACTTTACTCGCAGGTCACGGAAGTTCGTTAAAACGATATTCGACCCCCCTCCCCGAGCATAGCGTTATTCAAGTACCAAATGTTCAATTCTGAAACTGTACTTCGCGCAATTTGGTCGACACCGAGGGAAAAGAGAGCGGGCCCCATGAGGTCCCCCTGCTGGATACCAGTTGCAGAGTGGATTGTTTCATTGCAAAAAAACATCAAAGAATGCTCCGAATATGTTTGACAAAGGAGTCGGTACATACTGGGAGTGCGCTCACGGGCAGTTTGCAAGAAGACATCGCGCCGGATACAATTGAACGCGTTCTTCAAATGCAATTTAAGAACGACGCGATCTGGTAGCGCGTTAGCGATGTAACGACGCGTGGCATGCACATCCGCTTCGCAGCCTCCTTTGGTGGCAAACCCTAGTTGAACCGAACGCAATTGACTGCCCAAAAGAGGGGCACAACCAACCTTTGTGGCTAATCGCTGGAGGGTGTTGCCGACGGCAATGGGTCGGATACCGCCATGTTTCTTCAAAAAGCGCAAAGTGAGGCACCGTAAAAGACCTTTCTGGCAAAAAGAAGGATTGCCCCCTGAAGTGTCATGTTGACAAATTCTGTGAGAGTTGAGGCAGGACGGACTTTGGCACCGCCAGCATTTTTCTTCAGGAGTGACTCAAGGTGTCCGGGTCTGAGGCCATCCGTACCGGCACCGTAACCACATGGAAAAGTCTTAATTGTCGTCATGACCTCGTCGACGGTAGCGATGACCGGAGATGCGAGATCATCGTTGGGAGGTGCTGGAAATGAGAAATCCACCAGGCTATCCGGATGTTTATCGCGCAAATCTTGCAATGTTTCTGGGCAGAATAGGGCTAGTGACTCGCTTGAAGAAGCTACCCGAACGGCCCTTCGAATGTCGAAATCGGCAAACTTCGCATTGACTGTTGCCTTCAACCTATTGTTTGAGTTTTGTCTGACAGTAGTAGCGGTGGGTTGATCGACCAGCTCTCAAGAGAGCAATACTGGCAAGTCTCTTCTGTTCATGTATTCCCGCACTTGGAGACGTACACGTGAAGTTAGCGATGGCTGTTCCTCGTCGGAAAAGTTGGTGTTGGGACACCGCAGACCCCAAAAGCTGAATGCCATGATCCGGGCCCATGCGAGGGGAGTTCGTTCTCGAATGCAGACTATTATGAGTGAATCAAGTTCTTCTGCCACTAGAATGGTCACTCCTTTTGGGATCTTGTTTGAAACCTTGATGTAGCACTTATATTTGCCAATGAAGGTGCGGAAGTCAATGGAACCTTGCTCGCTTGATGATTCTGTAGGTTGGGTCGTCGGTGCCCCGCTACAGCGAGAACAATGCCAGAACTATGAGTTTCTGGCATTGAGAGCGTTCATTTTTACACATGAAAAAATATCATATTTGCGGCAGTTGGAAACGAAATTAAGTTTCACTTTCTGGTATTAGTGCTCCTGCATTCATGACAATAGTTTTTTTAATTATCTGGATCTATTTCGCTAGCTGGCACAAGAAAAGAACCCTATTGACTTGAAGTGGAGGCTGTTGGTATAGCTGTAGAAGAGGCGCCAATGAGGGGAAGGGCTGACTCGGCCACCCGCAACGGTGCAAAGGAGGCCGCTGCCTCTGCCGCGGTCTCCAAACCTGTAGACAGAGCCCGTGAGCCTGATTAGTTCGTGACGGGAGGCAAACCTCTAACACTGTCGGCTGGGGTGACGTCCCTTTCAGCGCTCCCTCCAATGCTCCCAGCCGAGGCAAGAGAGTCCGCACCGACAGTGTCTGGTGGCGTTATGACGTCTGCATCCCGCCGAAAGCGCACAGGAGAGACTGCAGTTCTCCCACGGGCGACCTCGTGACTCACCGTTTCAGCTGCGCATAGCTGGTCTGGCTGGTTATGGCGCGGTCTGGTCGGCTTGCACAGATCGGGGAGCGAAAACGAACGCCATCATAGGCTCTATCTCTATAACAGCCGCAACTGTTAGAATTACACGTGCCTACAGTGCAACGACAGCAGCGACCCAAATTGTCGGTCATCGCAAGGAAGGCGGCGTAATTTAACTGTTAAATTTAACATCTAAGAGAGACTGTCGAACTCATTAAGCCCAAGAAAATCAACATATTCCAATAAAAACGCTATACTGAGAAATATTTAAACAACTCGATTGCCTTAAAAATATTCACCTGCGGTCTGTAATTCAATACTTTCCGAAAACCAAACTACCTGACAATTCCATGATGGATCAAGAAAATTTATGAGATTATACTAACATGTGGCAGCGAAGGGGATGGAAATTAGTACTTGGCTCTCAAAATCATGATAAGATCATTGATCTAACAGTTACATTTAGCTGAGCGACTTGTTCCTGCGGTTATCCTGTAATCATTATCTAGCGCGCTGTAAATAAAAAACCTGTTCTCCTACCTGTGTCGTCATCATAAATTTGGTTATTTTTCGTTGGCTTTTTTTTCGTTATGGATAGCTACATGCTAAGACTGCGAAAATTTACGCGGCAGATGGCCTCCACAAGTAACCTAGAAGTAACCGAAAAAAATGACAGCTTTGGATTTGACTGAATATGGGTAATAGCTGCGGGAGTGAATTAATAATGACCCGTACGAAATACTCAAAAATATAATCAGGAGAGCTCACGACTACCTAAATAATAGGAAAAGTTAGGCGAACTGTACAATAACCTGGATAAATTGTCCTAACAAAATGTTCAAGAAGATAATCGTGAGGGTGAGAACAAACGTAAATGAACAAACTTTGCTACCGCAGATGGCCTCCAAAACTAGTCTAGAAGTAACCGGGCAAAATATGGCAACTTTGGTTATGATTGAAAATGGGTGATAGCCGAAAGAGTGAATTAAAATATGAAATTTACAAATTACACTAGGAAATAATCCCGAGAACACAAGAATGAATGCTAATAAGCGCATAAAAATAATCTACAAAGACATGAATTAGAGTTAGTAGGATATTCGAAGTAAACTGAAAAATACTTTCCATAAATTGTCTTAGAAGAAAATGACCAAGAAAATAATCGTGAGCGTGAAAATAAAAGTAAATTAACAAAATTTGCCTCAGCAGATGGCCTCCAAAAATAACCTAGAAGTAACCGGGAAAAATATGACAGCCTTGGTTTTGACGGAATACGAGTAACAGCTGATGGAGTAAATTAAATTATGAGTAATACAAATTACAACAAATAATCATGAGTGCACACGAACAAATCCTAAAAAGCGCATAAAAGTAACCTACAGAGACATGAATTGGAGTTCACAGGAAAATATGAGCAAACTGAAAAATATCATTCATAAATTTTCCAAAAGAAAATGATCGAGAAAACAATTGTGAGCCTGCAAATAAAAGTAAATGAACACAGAAGTAATCTAGTAACACATAAATGTAGCTAGTTGGCTGATAGAAGCAGGCTAAAATAAATCAGCTATAACAAAATAAGGAACGATGAAAGGAGTAACTTGCGGTAAAAATATACTTGGCACAAAGAAATAAACCACCGATAAATGTAACTAACTAAACGACATGTAATATACTGAACTGAACAGCTAAAAGTAAATCCTGAAGCAGGTCTACGCGGCTGAACCGCTCTTCTAGCTGGTCGAAGTAGATGATCCACGATTTTTTTTTCTTGCATGAAATCCTCAAATGGGTGCAGGCGGCCAGGTTTCAAATCTACGGGAAAGAGGGGTAGCGGGAAAAGTAGGTCTGCTGCACACCGCCTTGGTAAGCGAATGAACTCACAAATCGAGACAATGGGTCAATCACTGTGCGTGCGTAAGTTAACGCAGTCGAGCAGTCACGGCTGGCAGGGAGGGATGAGTAAGGCTGCACAAGGAGCTGGTAGTGTACCAGCCCTCGCGACGTTAAAGCGCCATCTTTCACGAGCATACGGCGAACTACGTCGAAGGAGGCCTAAGGAAGCACTTAAATTTCTAGGTTAACGGAGTAAATCAGAAAACCGTCTCCAAAATCTACCAATAGCACCTAATGGTGTTCCACAGGGTCATAATGAAGCACAAACGCAAGAATATCGATGGAATACCAACCGCGCAGAGTTGTCAGATGCTCCAATGCTAACCGACGAGAGTACCACGGATTTGTTCTTTAACACAAAATTTGGTGTGTTACCAATGATGCCTATGAATATGAAAGCAGTTCACACGTCGAGCTGAACTCGAATAAATGCACTTAAACAGGGTATCAAGAGGTATATTGTTTCAACCGAGAGTTTCTACCGAGAGGTGGGGATGTGAGAGGGTAAAGACCCGCCCTACGCCCACATTGGGCGCAAGCCTCGATTGGCAAGGCCTGACACTATGAGGCCACTCTGGCCGGTGCACTTGAAATCACTCTTCACAAACTGTGTTTAACAAAACCTTCAGTCCAAACACAACAAACTGCAGCAAATTCGTTTATCTTCTGTTGGGTCCTACTTTCACTGACGTTCGTCCCTTCGGACCGTGTTTAGACGGTTAAAAAAGTCGGATCACACTCCTTGACGCAACATTCTTGACGGGCGAGCGAAGAGATAACGTAGTCTGTCTGACCCAACCTCTGGGGCAAGCCGACAGGCATGCGCTCGAGGAAAAGTATGAGTCCGCTGAGCGTATGGGCGTGTTCGTCTCTGCTCGACCGTTTGAGATGCGACCGCCTGAAACCTAAATTTTTCGCTTCTCATCTTGTACGCCCCGTTCCTGAATAAGTCAACCTGACTCTCGACCGCTCTTTCTCCGGAGCTGAAATGCCTCGGGCAGTAGTAGGGTAGTGACAAGTAAGGTGGTGAAGGTTGTTGTGGTTTCTCTTCTTTCTATCTTTACAACCTTCTTTTTCTGTAGGTGTGCGTGAATTTCTAAAGCCTCGTTGACTAATATTAAAATGTAAAACTTATCTCTTGTTAACATCAAATTTGATCAAATGAAATGAGTAGCCTATGTGCCAACCTGGCCTATGACATTACCACTCTTATTTCTGTTCTTTCAAAGAAACACTCGACATGAGCACTCGTGCTCGTTTGTCTTCCTTATTCTAATCTAATCTAATCTACTACTACGGTGGCGTACATAAAGCTTTGGATCTGAATTAAACTACTGTATAAATTATTTTAATAAGTATGCATTTTATTTTTTATTTTCTATGCAATAATTTACGTATCAATATCACCGATGTAGGACGTTCCTAGGTATCAATAGTACTATGTAGAACGCTTCTAAATTACGTCACTACACAGACAGTGCTTCTTACAATCAATGTGAGTGCCGTGACCGAGTAACCGCTGGTTGGCACCTGCATAGCACGACGTACTGACGGGGCCACTGTGCCAACAGGCCCGATAAGGAGCCGGCCGGTCACTCGGGCAGTCATTGAGGTCACCGATACCGTGAGGGCAACTCAGCCATACACACCTGGTTTTCTTGACTGGAGGAGTTCATCTTGTACATCTGAAGCCCTGGACACAATTAAAACCTAATGAGAGAGCTTTAGGGGCTTTCTTTTTTGACAAACAATCTTATCGTGCCCACTCTGCTCCGTCATCTGCAGGAACTGATATTAAAAGGTAAAACTTATCTCTTGTTAATCGAATTTGATCAAATGAAATGAGTAGCCTATGCGCCAACCTAGCCTATGGCATTCCCTGCTCGTTTTCAATAGATAGATACTCCAACAAACCGTGCTGTAACAGGAACTCTTCAACCACTCTCTTAATCAAGAATCTATCGGCATTTTATAATATGAGATGTGATTTTATATACTCTAGCTTTTCAAGAAAAATTCGTCGTTCGCAGAGTTTAATATCGTTAGCAAATTGGATCGCCAAAAAATTCTAAACTGACCCTCGCATGCATGGGAAAGAAGCAGAATTCTTATTAAAGGTCAACTGAAGTGACACAACTGGTTGATCATTAATGCAATTAACCTTGTTTTAGATATTATCATAGATGAACTATTTTTAGGAAGTAAGAATATTGATCTCATGGGGAAGTTTCATGACCTCCCATCCTTGTCAAACATTTCTGCTCATTTCATAGAACGTAATTTTCTGGGCGTATCCAAACCTTTTTGTTTCAATATAATTCTGCCAAGAAGTATATAGGAAGCCTGAAAGTGTGTGTTAGAGGAGTTCAGGCCGATTATAGCATGACTTAGTGGATCCCTCTACAATGGCAACACTCCGAAATTGATGCGAGCTTTCAGGAACGATTAGATTAGATTAGAGTGCCAATTTTTTCTAGTACACTGGAGTCAAAGTCCTTCTGGCACCGAACGTTCTGGAACGAAGATATGACGTTGGTGCGTCATTGGGCGATTGCAAACCAAATTGTGGTACCTGGATGGTACCGACCAACACACTGACCGCCGATCTCATTTTGCAAGTGACCAAGAACTTTGATCACTTCAGAACTTTGTTATCCGTTTGGGATTTGTTAACTGCTCTGAGTCTAGAACGATTGAACGCAGCTCATTCGAAAAAATTGTTGTCTTTGAACGACATCGTAACAATTTTGGATCGGTTCAGACCCGTTGCCGCCAACTCACATTTTAAATTGATCAGCAACACAAAATGAGCAAACAAATATATGTTCGTTTAAAAAAAAGAATGGAAGTTCACATTTGAGTGTCAACATTAAAGAATAAACGGTACTTATAACTAATTTGAAAATTGAGACTTCAAAAGTCACAGATTTTTTGTTAAAGAAATTGAATACCCAGAAAAATGTTTATGTGCACCCTTGCGTTCTTCAAATGAATGTCTTTCGAACAGTCAAAATAGCAGAGCATTGACACTTTTGACAGAAGATGTAAAGTGATATTTATAAAGTGAGTGAGTGATCTGGGCTGCTCAAACACCCGCTGCCTTGACAGCGATCAGGGACATGCAAACATACTTAGCCTTAGTCAGTAAAGAAGATATCGCAAACACCCGTAGCCTTGTCCTGTGAACAGGGCCACGCATGCGCACGCAGCCTTGGCCAGTTAGCAGGTCCGGCCAAACATTCGTCGCATTGGCCAGTGAACAGGCTCGAAAACACTCTTAGCCTTGCTCTGAAATCAGGTCCCCGCAAAGACTCGTTGCCTTGGCTAGTGAATAGGACCACATAATCACCCGGAGCTCTGCCAGTAAACAGGACCACTCGAGCAGCCGTAGCCTTGACCAGTAAAGAGGACCACGCGAACAGCCGTAGCCTAGGCCCGCTCGTGAACAGAGCCGTTACCCAGGTGCAAGAGACGCACTCAATAATGACATAGCGGGGCGGGGAGACGAAAGAGACCGGCAGGCAATGTATTGATGAAGTATAAATTGAAGCTGCTCATGTGATGTTCCTGGACGGTGCCTCGAGCACCGTCGGAGTGGCACAATTTCTTTACAATTATCAATTGAGCCTGAGACATGCGGTGCACTATTGATTGGGGGTTCAGGGTAGGGGGCCGGAAATAGAGTGGGAGGGATCCAGCGTTCAGCTGACGCTGCTTAACACTGAAAAGAAAGGAAGGAACAGTTCTACAGAAGCTCGCGAGCCCTGGTGGCAGCAACGTAAAAATTTTAAGTTCAAAATAAATAACGGAGAAGTGTACGGACTGGTGTTATGTAGGAATCAAATGTATTTAAAAAAAAATCAAATATTAGGTTGTAAATTAGATGTGAGCTTTAATTCGCTATCTGATGGGCACAGGTTCGAATTGCCTCGAAGTTGATGATATCTATTGATACCGCAAGCAAAACTATCATTCGGTTGCTCTGCACTAAATAGATTTTATTCAAACATCAAGAGAGTTTTCGAAGGGATTGATTAATTTGTATGAAAAATGTCATTTGTATGAAAAATGTCACATCATCAATTGAAAAATGTCACATCCTCACATGACCATTTTCAAAATATCAAATTCATTTGCCGGTCTGTTTCGGTACTTCCCATCGCTCTCCGCGCTGGAGTATACTTTTCCCGCCCCTACACATGATTTTTTCGCGAGTTAATTACTTTACATGTTCACAGGACCTGGCGAAATGACCACCCCACAAAAGGTGTTCGTTTTGAGTGCGGCCTACGAGCACCTCAACACCAAGAGCTATCATAACACGGCCAGGCAGCATGGCCAGCCTATTAACACCATGACCTGACGGCATAGCCAGCCTATTAACACCATGGCCTGGCAGCATGGCCAGCCTATTAACACCATGGCCTGGCAGCAGGGCCAGCCTATTAACACCATAGCCTGGCAGCATGGTCAGCCTATTAACACCATAGCCTGGCAGCATGGTCAGCCTATTAACACCATGGCATAGCCAGCCTATTAACACCATGGCCTGGCAGCATGGTCGGCCTATTAACAACATGGCCTGGCAGCATGGCCGGCCTATTAACACCATGGCCTGGCATCATGGTCAGCCTATTAACACCATGGCCTGGCAGCAGGGCCAGCCTATTAACACCATGGCCTGGCAGCATGGCCAGCCTATTAACACCATGACCTGGCAGCATGGCCAGCCTATTAACACCATGGCCTGGCAGCATGGTCAGCCTATTAACACCATGACCTGGCAGCATGGTCAGCCTATTAACACCATGGCCTGGCAGCAGGACCAGTTTATTAACACCATAACCTGGCAGCATAGCCAGCCTATTAACACCATGACCTGGCAGCATGGTCAGCCTATTAACACCATGGCCAGGCAGCAGGACCAGTTTATTAACACCATGGCCTGGCAGCATGGTCAGCGTATTAACACCATGACCTGGCAGCATGGTCAGCCTATTAACACCATGGCCTGGCAGCATGGTCAGCCTATTAACACCATGGCCTGGCAGCAGGGCCAGCCTATTAACACCATGGCCTGGCAGCATAGCCAGCCTATTAACACCATAGCCTGGCAGCATGGTCAGCCTATTAACACCATGGCATGGCAGCATGGTCAGCCTATTAACACCATGACATGGCAGCATGGTCAGCCTATTAAGACCATGGCCTGGCAGCAGGGCCAGTTTATTAACACCATGACCTGGCAGCATAGCCAGCCTATTAACACCATGGCCTGGCAGCATGGTCAGCCTATTAACACCATAGCCTGGCAGCATGGTCAGCCTATTAACACCATGGCCTGGCAGCATGGTCAGCCTATTAACACCATGACATGGCAGCATGGTCAGCCTATTAACACCATGGCCTGGCAGCATGGCCGGCCTATTAACACAATGGCCTGGCATCATGGTCAGCCTATTAACACCATGGCCTGGCAGCGGTTCCAGCCTATTAACACCATGACCTGGCAGCATAGCCAGTCTATTAACACCATGGC